>JAASFN010000509.1:0-18859 GCA_023333795.1 Globisporangium rhizosaccharum | reverse complement strand
GTCTTGCGCATTTCGGGCTACAAGCTCCCGACGCAGAAAGACATCATGGTCTCGCGCTTCAGTGGCGTCCCGACGTTCGGTCGCTTCGACATTCTCGAGCGCTTGCCAGCCGAGAGCCTTGCAATGGACCACGCGACGCAGAAGCTCCGTCCAGATGGTACATTGGAGATCCGCATGCCGTACTACGTCGCTCCGCGGGTACCCCCCCAGGCGAGTCTCTTTAGCCCGAGCTCGCTCTTTGACACTCCGCGGCACATGTTCTGGTAGTGTGTGCTGCTCGTCCGCAGCTGTCTATTCTATTCTATCGGTTCATGAGAATGTACTCGATTGTATCCTTCACATGTTGAGCAAGCGACTCGGTCGAGTCTGTGAGTCCTCTTGCCGTATATGATGAGCTGGTGTGGCTAGAACAATGAATGAACGAATGAACGGAAGCAATGCATGCGTCGTATGATCCAAGACCAAGTGGCTGTTTGCATTGCCATTGCACAAGTGCGCTCAAGTGCACGCGACTGGACCTGAGCTCTCGACTGCATGCAGCTACAAACCATCTCAAATGAGCACGTACTCGTCATCATCGTCGTCGCCGTTCCGCAGATCGTCGCCGCTTGCATTGTCTTCTGTCATTGAGTCGCCGCCGACCGAGTCAAAGTCCATCGCAGCGTCACTCAGTGCGTAGACTGGTCGACGCGACGCGACGGAAAACGGACACATGCCAGCGAACTCGTGCTGCAGTTGCTGCACGCGAGTGCAAAAGTCCACGTAGTCTGCGCGCGTCTCGCACAGAAACCCGAGCGCCATGGACGGATCGATGCTCTGGATCGTCATCACGAGCGGCCGCGACGTGTGCACGGTGCGCAAGTGCGTCTGCGGTGCGCAATGAAAGGGAGGAAGGAAGGACAGAGCACAAATCAACACATACGACAGTAACAAGCGTCAGTAGCGAACAGAAAGTAGCAGCAGCTACGCGATCCAACTGGCTCTCTCTCTTGTGTACAACCAACACGAGACAGTGAGTGATGGTCGTACGTACCGCTGTCGGAAACGACGCATTGAGCTCGGCAGTCGGGTGCACGTCGTGTGGGTCGAGCAAGTGGAGCTGCTGGTCCTGCGCGCCGACAAAGTAGACCGAGTGGCCTTTCTTGCCGCCAATGATACCGACGCTCTGTGGAAACGTAAACGTCTTCTGCAGCGCTGGCACGTACGCGTCATTGAGCTGGTCGAGTCCGAGACGCAGCGGAATGAGCACCAAGAGCGACGTGCGCCACTCTTTCTCGAGCGTTGGCGCTGGCGGATTCAGCAGCGGATCAAAGAACGCGGGCGCCTCTGCTGGCTGCTGCGTGTGGTCTGTGGCACTGGCGCCATTGTCACCATCGTCGTCATCCAAGTGCGAGATGCACAGCCGCATGACATCGTCCGTGTACACGACGCCCTCT
Organism: Globisporangium rhizosaccharum; assembly: GCA_023333795.1. Lineage (NCBI taxonomy): Eukaryota > Oomycota > Peronosporomycetes > Pythiales > Pythiaceae > Globisporangium > Globisporangium rhizosaccharum. The sequence continues at coordinate 17,423 of JAASFN010000509.1, read as the reverse complement.
TGCGGGACGTACATCGAGAGCACGCCGCCCAAGTCGCGGCTGTGCACGTTCACGAGGTCGCGCAGCACTTGCGCTGCAGTCGTCGGGCCGTACCACTCGCCTGGGAGCTTGTCGTACCGCATACCGAGCTTGACCATGTTGTGGATCGAGTAGATGCACTCGGGCTCGGGCGAGTCGACGAACCACCGCAAGAGCGTCACGTACGCGTCTGGGAGCTTGTCGGTGCTAAAGAGCGGCACGCGCCAGTCGCGGCCGAGCAAGCGGCGCTTGAGCGCTTGGCTCAGTAGCATTTGCGCCGAGCGGAGCATGCAGCCCCATCCCGCGTCGCTCGTGAACTCGTACGGCTCCATCTTGGCATAGTCGCGGCGGTACGTGAACCAGAGTATCGACTCGAACGCCTGCTTGTACGCGTCGAGGTCGCGCTCGGCGTGCGCAAACTCGCGTCCGAGGAGCCACACAGGCGTCTCGAGCGTGCTCGCACTCGACGTGTCGAGCGCCGAGATGCCGTGCGCAAACTGGCTCATCTTGCCTGCGATGTCGCCGCCGAGCCAGCTCCAGACCGCGCCGCGTTCGAGCAGATATGTCGCCGTGGTGGCTATGTGGGACGGCGCGGGTGAGCGATCCTGAGACGAGAGTGCGCACACGTGGTGGCGCGGCGAGCACGCGTGCTGGTGCTAGTGATGGACGTCGTATGCGCACACAGAGCGCACGTGAGGTAGAGAGACAGAGCGGCGGCGCCTGTGCTGCTTGATCGCTCGCGTGCGTTCTTCTCTGCTATTTCTTCTGTCGCGATATGATGTCTTTTCAGAGAAGCAGTATAATGACAAAATCGAGGAAATCGTAATGCATTGGTTGCAATAGTGACAATAGCAAGGGAGATCAAATGCGAATTGCTCAGCTTATTTGTATATGAAGATTCTCATATATGTGTCAAACCCGATCGCAATACGCATTGCTTCAACCCAAGTGAACAGCAGGACAAGACAGCAAGAGCGAACTCGAATCTTTCGGTACACACCTGCGAGGCATCTCAATGCTCAACAGCGCTGCATGAACGCTTCAGATGGCAAAGCATGGCTGAATCGACAACGCCGACTTGCTCTTCAAGCTTAACCGCGCACGGTTAAGACGGCGCAGTTCACCCGCACTTGAGCAATCCGGGCCATCGCATCTCCTTTTGAGCTCACAATGTCGATGAGAGCGTAGTCGTTGTCCCAGTTCACCGGTATGTTCCAGCTCCGAGCCACTGCTTCTTGTGAAATCAAAAGCACGCGCTTCGTAGCTCTAGACTCGTACATGCCAGTGTCCTTGCCGCGGCCGCACCACCAGAGTCGCGTGAGCACGATCAGGTCTGTCATCGCTGCGAGGTTCACCAGCTGGATCATCGACTCGGCTTCAGGACTGCGCTCATCTGGAGTGCTCATAACCTGCTGTAGACTCATCTGACTTGGAGTCGCGTCGAGCTTTGGAGTACTCTGTGAACATTGTTCACTTGTATCAAACGGAGGCGCAGGCGCCACTTGCGACGCGCTGTAACTCGTGTGCTAGCAGTCGAGGCTGAAGACCACCTCCGAGTCCAGACCGTGCGCTAGGACGTAGCAGCTGATCGGGAAGATGCTGCTGTACACGACGCCTTGGCTTGGAACGAGAAAGAACGTCTTTGTTGTCATGCGCAAGCGTACAAAGAGACTCGCGCGTGCGTTCTGTGGCGCACTTGACTGTGCACAGTAACACTCGAAGAACAACATGAGCACGCACAGCCAAACGTACGCTTGACCGAGTGTGCGCAGCGACGCGACAGCAGCAAACCACGTCGTCACATTCGATGTGATCAAGCCTGCTTCGACGCGAAAGTCCTCGATCGCGGGTCTGTGTGCCAAGTGGCGCGAAGCTCGTTGCCGCAGTCGCTCATCACTCATCTACAGAACAACTGACTACGTAGCATTCGGTGCTCGCAGCTTTGAACTGCCAGTGACGAAGTACTTCACTGACTCGAGCCATCCTGACAGAGACACGAAGGTACGGAGGTGCGACGGGAGCGAGCCAAGGGATCGAAGGAGTCAGTGGGTTCTATTACGTGTGGTGTGCGCTGCACAAGTCCTCGCCGGGTGTTGCATCATCAGTCTGTCCTCATCAGTTGGACGGACAGACAGACTAACGGATCGACTGACACGAAGGTCCGAAGACTCGCGCGCAGATGCACACACACGTGCACTGCTTGCAAGCAGCTGTCTCCACCAACGCCAACGCATGCGTCTCTCTCTCGCTCTCGCTATCCTCGTCTACATGAAGTCGTCGTAGTCGTCGTAGCCGTATTCCTCCTCTTCGTTCACGACTTTGCCGCCGCCGCCAGTCGAGCGCTCGACGTTCGCGTAGCCCTGCTTGCCCGTGACCTTCTTCTTCTTGCCCTTTGGCTTCGCCGCCGCGATCTTCTCGTTCTTGATCACGTTGATGATCGTCGTGAGGTCCTTCATGTCGTCTGCGCTCAGATTCGCCGAGCCCTTGGTCAGGATCACCTTTATGCACTCGAGCGCGTGCGTCGCGCTCGACATACTGATGCGCGTCGCGACGACGTCACCGAGCTGCTCGTGGTCTGCGAGCGAGAGCAAGCGCATGCTCGAGATCGCAGTCTCAACGTCGCCGCCAGTCGACGGCGCTGGCTTCGGTGCAGTCGCGAACGCGTCGATCGCAGCTTCAAAGTCGGCTTCTTCGATCGAGCGCTTCTCGCGCGCCTTGCGCTCGGCTTCGGTCTCGTTCGCCTGCTCTGCGAGACGCGCCTTTGTGAGCGCGACCTCGAGCTTGCGCTTCTCCTCGAGCTCCTTGAGCTTGAGCTTCTTGAGCTATCATATGTGCGACCCAAAGGATGGATGGATGTGTCTGTCAGGTGCTTGTGACTGAGTGACGGAGCTATGATCGACTGCAGGATGACGTACCTGCTTGGGCTTGAGCGGTCCCTTTGGCGCCGAGCTCTCCTGCGCAGGCGTCGGTGCGACCTCCTCCTCCTCTTCCTCTTCGTCGTCCCAGTTCGCGCTCACCTTGGTGTTCTCAACCACCCTGATTCATCCGACAGCAGTCAGCAGCGATTGGCGATAGAGAGAGACGTATCGTTAGCAAGAGCTGCAATCATCGCATCATCACATCAGCAAGAAGCGCGCACGTACGAAGGCACTTCGAACTCATCATCGTCTGTACAGCGCAAGTGGTTTGAGCAAGCATGACACGCATGGACAGCAGTAGCGTTAGTGTCGAAGACGTATGATAACCGTGGAGTCTATCGCCATGAGCGCTGTTGCCGCAGTGCTAGTGTATCCACACACAATAGCACGTGCATTGCAGCCACGAGCACGTGCGGCCATGGAGACAGCGACAGCGACAGCGACGTACCCCACGAGTCCATCTTGGCTGCTTCCTGCTGTGCTGTGTGTATGCTCGGTCAAAAAAGTGTGTGAGCCAACCGCGCCAGTCGTGACGCCTTATACTTGGCGCAAGTCACTTTGTGAGCTCCTTTCTCGCTGTCCTCGGTACCACAACTGTACCGTCATGAGCGGTACACACTGGTACACCAAAGCGCAAAGGGAACACATTGGGGGGAACGAGCCGACACGCACATCGACAACAACATCACAAGCACCAGCAGCAGCGCAAGCGAAAGCTTCACGACCGACCGACGCACCTCCCTCGACGATGATGCGCGTGCAGCCCCTCGTGCTGCTGCTCCTTGCAGCAGTGCTCCTGCTCTCGCTCGCTCCGACACACGCTGACCCGCGCGAAGTCGAGAGCGCCGAGTACGTGTCGTGACAGTCAGCGAGTGCGCAGTCGTCACTATTGGATCGACAGATCAACTGACAGGCGTCTCTACTCATGCTCATGCTCGTGCGTACAGATTCAAAGAGGAGTTTGGCGAAGAGTTTGACGACCGCACAGCGCGTGGCGCAGACGCAGAGGCGCGCATTGAGCTGCAGCTCGAGCACAACATCCCGTCAGACAGCGGTGCGAGCTTTTCAAAGCGCGGCGCAGTCGAGATCCTCTTCAGCGCGACGCTGCCCAAGCCCAAGGTCACGTTCGTGGGTCTCCCGACGCTCTCGAGCGACGACATCCGCCACCTCGAGCTGCTGCTTGCGAATGACCGCCACTACAGCGTGCGCGCTCGCTCGGACCCGAACGACCCGACGTCGCCGTACGTCATGACGTCGATCCCCATGGTACGTCCGTGTATCGATCAGCTATGTCTCTGTATTTGTGGGGATGTATACAATAGACTCATAGACTGGCTTGACCTGCAGTGCATGCTTGCAGGCACGCGCATGCGCGAGAACTTTGCGTTCCACCTCTCGGACGACGGCAAGCTCGTGGCGATCGAGTACCTCACGCCGCACGTCCCGCCGGCTGCTTGCGCCGAGTACAAGAAGGTGCGTGCGTCAGTCACTCTCACTCTCTAATCTTATGCATGCGCTCATACACACATGTGCTTGCATCGATCGACTGTATGACGACGGAGCAGCGCGACCTCAAGACTGTCAAGTTTGGCGCATTTGGAAACGTCTTGAAAGCGCAGACTGGTCCATCGTACGTTCGACTCTCATATGTGATAATGAGATTGCACCTGATTCTTTGCTCTAACGCATTGGATCACTTGTGCCAACAGCCCGCCAAAGCAAATTGCAGTCAAGAAAGAGCGTGCGCCGCAGGGCGTGAAGCCGATCAAGTCTGAGGACGAACCGGCTGAAGAAGCTGAGAACCAGTCGTTCCTGCGCAAATACGTACGTGTTGATCGCCTTACGATGGTGCTGCACATCGCTGTTTCTAGTGCGCTAACGCCTCTGTTGTCTCTCTCTGCGATTCGCTAGTGGTACTTTGTGCTCCCGCTCGTGCTCTTCAGTCTCTTTGGCGCAGACGGCGGCGCTGCACCACCAGCAAGTGGAGCTGCACCAGCAGCAGGTGGCGCTGCGCGTCGGCGCTAAGCAGCAGCACGCTCCGTCGTCACGATATAGACTGAGCGAGCGAGCGACGTAGTCTGTCCGTTGCTGATAGCCTAGCATCACCACACTTGCTCTGTTCAGCTCCAAGAGCTCGAAGCTACACAATGAGCTCGCCACTCTTGCTCTGCTTCTTTGCCTTTGTCTTGTTGTTGTTCGGCGTGTCGTCGTCGCCCATGAGCCGGTGCTCTTCTGGGTTTGCGCTGCTCCGGTCCGTCGCACTGGCGCTGTACTTGTCCACGCGCCCGGCGCGCTTCGACGTCGATGGCACAGGCCACTGGTGCTTTGCGAGCAACTGGCCCCAGAGCGTGCGGTCGCCAGTCGCAATGACGACACCGACGGCGTGGCCGCGCACGACGCGCGACGCCATGAGCAGGACGTTGCGCGCTCGGAGCGGATCATCGGACCGCTCGCGTCCGTCGTGCTGCACTGCGACGACTTTGCGAATGAGCGAGCGCTCGCTCTCGACGTCGCCGTCGTCAGCTGCGAGCGTCGATTGGTCCACGACGCAGTCGTTCGAGCACTCGACCACGCGCATGTCGGCGCTCACGAGGTCGCCGGCACTGAGCTCTACAATGTCGCCGTACACGAGACTTGATGCGTCCATGCGCAGCGAGCGGCTTTTGCGCTGCTGCTGCTGCTGCTTCTTGCTCGTTGCTGCTGCAGTCGACTGCGACGATGGCGGCGACGCGACTGCTGGTCCACCGTGCGCTGATGTCGCCTGCCGTCGTACTACAGCTTCGCGCGGCAGTGACGCGTGGAATGCCTGCATCGACGCCGTGCGCAGGAGACACGGCAGCAAGCAGCACACCCACGACGGGCAGTTGATCGGCGGTGTCACGCGATTTGCGCCGTACAGTGACCGGCGAGCCATGGCGTCGTCGCGCGAGAGCCCCACGCGCGGATCCACGCCAAGCTGTCCCAAGAGATCAGCGAGCGCAGCAGGGCGGTGATAGTCCTGCGAGATTCCATTGCGTGCCGCGAGCACAGACATACACAATACATGCGCACGAACACAAACATGAGAACAAGCAGACTTCCTACACACATGCGAGCGAGCGAGCGAGCATACAGCCACGCAGAGAGGAGCGCGCACCTTGAGCTCCTTCATCGCGGCGTGCTTGTTGCAGTGCCCATAAAATGTTCCATGACCAATAACTAACGCGTCGAAAATAACGCGATCACACAAAGATAGCGACGAAAACTATGGATCACAGGAAGAGTGTGAAATGACTCGAGCCAAACTGTTGCAAAGGCCACAACCTGCGTCGCTCTCTCTCGATTAAAGTATGGAAATTGACGCAGGTTTGCGTCAATTCGGCCGTAATTTTCGGAAGGCCATAACCTGCGCCACCCTATATACTTTACTCCAATCAAAATGACGCAGGTTGTGGCCGCGTGTAATAGGAAATGGCTCGGAAAAGCAAGATGTCGAAATTTGAAAATGGAAACCACTGCTAAATTTCGTCAGCAATAATAGTCAATAATATCGTACTTTTACACACTTTTTTAAACGTCGTCGTATCTTAAACCACTTTGCACTGTGGTTTTAGCATGAGTATGTCTTTGTTGCACCAGACAATAAAACTCCTCCATCTGTTCGTGTAGCTGGCTGATGTCTACTGAGTCGACACCTCCATGCACACGCTTGACCTGAAAGCCGGCGAATCGTAGCGACAACAGCAAAGGAAGCCATGCATTATAGTACAAAATGGTTTTATCTTACACCACTTTGTACTGTTGTGCACAGCGAATGCAGTGGTTTTAACATGTATGACATTTGTATTTGTTGCACCATGACTTGTACAGGATTTCGGCAACGTCCACGCGCCCGCTCCAGACATGAACACCAGTAGCGTCGCACCGGCGTACAGCTCTGCTCCTGTTGGCTACGTCGTAAAGAACGGGTTCTTGGACGTGCTGGCTCGTTCTCATCGACCAAATGCATCTTGTACTCCAAGACTGTGTCTGTCTTGACGCACCTGGTACACACACACTCGGTGGCTGCTCATCTCTGGCCTTGTATCGGTCTTCTAGTGCCCGCGCTCACATGTCGTTCCAGCGGTATACTCGTTTGATCAGCACCATGCCTTGGCCGAAGGCTCGCGTCACGTCCTTGTCGCGCTGGTATGCACGACCGGAGATGTTCGCGGATCCAGTGACGATGAACATGTCGTCAACCAGAAGCTCGTTCAAGTGAACGTCTGTCCACTCCACAACTGTGGCGCGAGGGTGCTCGAGAAAACGCGAGACTTGCGACCCTGTCGCCCTGAAGTTCGCCGACCCAGCTCTTTCTCGAGCCGCTTCAGGATCGCGTCCGCGACAAGCTCGACCGTGAACGAGAACGTGATCATGCGGAGCCATTTCTTGCACTGCTCGATGTAGAAGATGCAGCGCGCGCGCAAATTGTCGTCGACGTCTTCACGCCACCCGCCACCGAAGAACTGCCATTGATCGCCTTGTTGTTGAGCGAGTAATGCTGTCGGCGCAGCGATTCAAACTGCTGGCACATCAGCCAAACTCGGTGCGACCAAGCTCGGTGCAGCGACCGAACTCGCGCTGAGGGTAAAAGAGATGCCGTCTTTCTCGTCATGGACGACGTCATGAGCACGCGCAGTAATTGTTCTAGTGGCGTCGTCGTCGACGACGACCATCTCGATCGTCGCTACTCTTGATAGGAAAGTGAATGGGCACGAAGTTGACTTCGTGAAGTCGTTAAGCAAAAGTGGACTACATGACCAGTATTGTTGCCTACTAAGTATTGGTGAACTGTCACTTCAGCTTTTCAGATGCGTATGGGCGAAGCGGCGCACTAATCATGGACAAAACATGGACACGCGTGTGGTCCGTGGTCATTGGACCAAATGGCCCACACATTAGAATCTCTATTGACCTCAAGTCAGTTGTGGTCCTTCACTCGAGAGAGAGTAATCATTATCAAGCGATGCAGCACAATGCTATACATTTTGTTTAGCATGAGTCTCCTTCATCACACATCATCATTTGAATTTAACCTCGACGATTTTCTTGCAAATCTAACAAACGAGGTTTTTGAGCTCCTTCATCACGGCAGATCGCACCTACAACCACATGAAGCCATACACAAAAATATAGAAGCCATCATGATAATTTTGTTTAAAATGGTCTCATATAGTGGCATTGGCATAACAGCAAAACAGCGTTCGTTAGTCGAGATATTGACCATGTAGCGGCACAACTTCGGCTTTCCGTGGAGCGTTCTATACGTTTACAACAAGGTGTACCATGCCGTGTCAACTTCTCGAGTTTCGTTTCAGCAGCTCAACAGCTGTGAGATACCTTTGAACAAAGTCGTAACCAACGACATGACAGCACGCCCATTTGAAGGCTCGCGCAAAAGGAATAGCGAAGTGCAAACACATAATCAGCAGAGGCGAACGTTCAAAGCGCGGCAGCGATCACAAGTGCTCCCTGCGTTCGATCCGTCACAACAATCGGACGTGTACACTTTAAACTCTGCGAGAGTAACGCGGAGTAGTGTAGCTATCTCTACACATGCAAATGTGACGAGTATTGCTGTGCGCGCTGTATGTCAGTGTCTGAGCTGAGACTCACTGTGATGGCGCTGTGTGGTTGCCTCGTTATGGAGTTATAGCGGTACTGCAGTGAGTATAGTGTCTACCAAAGGTTTGATTTGTGTTCGCCACACACCTTTGCGACGTTGACCACGATTCCAGGAAGTTGTTTTAGGGAATATTGTACAATTTGTCTATTACGTGATGGTCACGATGGTTAGACGTCTTGCAGTTGCTGCGTGCCGTGCGTAAATGTTAGAGGCTTTGCACTTGCTGCATTGTAGTAGACTTAACTTGTCTGTTTGGCTTAGTTTATCGTGAAATTGGTTAAGCGCTACGACGTAGCACAGGTGAGTGAAATCAATGCCCTCGAATTCTATGATGAGATGTAAAACAATTGAAGGTAAGAGACACGGTTGCATATAGTTTCGAACATTACACTTTTCTAACATTACGCTTTGTTGTACTGCATTAAATTTGTCGATGATACGAAGGCACGATGGTAACAACCAACAGGAGTGTGTCAACAGGAGTGGCACACATGCGTTTGCTTTGGTCAGTGGTGTTAACAAGCTCGATTCGCGTAATATCTGCACAACGCTACATAGTACCCTTTCCATTTGCGCAGGAACAGTGTTGAGTGCGTCCACAGACGTGAACATCCACACTTCGATGTTGACGCGCTCGGCCGCACCCGTCCAGTTGAACGAGCCTTGGACGGCAGCCGAACCGTCAACAATAGCGTACTTTGAATGCACGCATCCTGGCGTCGTCTTCATGCGGACATGGATCTTGGACTTGAGCAACGTCGCGTAGGTCTATGCTGGAGTCGCAGCCGTGTCCAAGATGACATACACTACCACGCCTCTCTCTCGAGTTGTGAGCAAAGCAGCCAAGATGTTTTTGTTCGAGAACATGTACATGCAAACTCGGAGGGCCATCTTCGTGCTTGCTAGGAAGCCTAGCAAGCGTTTCATTGAGTTTCCTCGGTCGCGGAACACCAAGAGCCCTCGGAACACGACAGCAGTAGCCTTCCTATGCGCTCACACTGCCTGTAACGGGGTACACAAGCTGTGGTTATGTGATAATAACCCAGCCTTGCGGAATTACAATTCACGCATTTCTTTTAAGACCAGCCTTCATTGGCGGTTGCTCTAATTGGTAGATATCCTAGAATATTAGCCAATCAGTGAACTTGGACTCTCAGAGCCAACCACATTTCAGTTGACTTAGGTTTAGTATTGCATACAAAGGTCTAGAGGCTCACACCAAAGGGTGGAGCCGCACATCCGACTCAAATGAACAGTTACAATTTAGAGCACTCAAACCAAGTGTCTTGTTTGCTTTCCGTCTTAACTGACTGGAATCCTTGCGGAAGGTGTTCACACACGCTTCCTCACAAAGGTGCTGCGTAACTCGGACACGTCCGGTTACACCGAGGAAGTGGCTCTGGTTCCTCGCTATGCTCGTCTTGGATAGGCCATATCGCAGTCAACTGCGGAGCGTAAGAACCTCGGCCGGGTTGCCTTCCTCTGGAGTCGCATTCGCTCGGCGTACTAGCGATCTCGCTTCTTGCCACGTGCACTCCTGCGTCGCTTCGACATGCGCGATCACGCGACGCCAAATCATCCGCTGTAAGTGCTGCTTTGAGTCCTTCGCCATCCGGCTCGCGAGCTGCTGTAGCAACGCACTGTAGCTCGTGAGCTGTGATCGTCGTACGTGCGTGTTCATGGCGCGGTAGGCGCGCAGCGTTTGCTCAAGTGAAGGATCGATACATGGCTGTGTGCCATGCAGTACGACCGCACAACATCGGTAGTAGAAGGTTTGATCGGTTGTTGGCAGCAGCTCATACGCACTGAAGCACCTCACGGCGTGCAGCAGAGCGACGTGGGTCGCCTCGTGCGCCACTTGCTGCAGCACCTGCACACGAGTCTTGATCTCTTTCACAAGCTCCGGGTGCGCCTTGAGGCGCGACAGCTTGACCTTGACGAAGGCTCGCTGGACTGCGGCCATCTTCGACAATGAGCTCTCAAGCAAAGGCAGCGGCAGTGTCTGCTGTCCACACGATCAAGTGCGTGAATGCGGAATGAGCTAACTGCCGCAATGTGAAGAAGCGATGTGCTCTTTGTTCTGGATCGTTATGTCGTTGGGTGACTTGCGGCTGTTTGAAGGTGGCTTTGTTTGCTGAACGGAAGTGGATCAGTGTACGAGTGTCCTCAACAAGTGTACGTACCCTATGTGCACCACACAACTTGACATACAAAAACCAGTAGAAAACTCCGAGCATACTTTTGCCTTGGGTTTGTGAGCGTATAGCAGACTCGCTAAACACTTGAACAACTCAATACATACGCTGGGCAGACTTTTATATGGCGGTTTCTATGTAAATAGCAGACTGCGCTCTGACTTGCAAACACTATTCGTGTACTCTAACGAGGTTTATCTCTTCAACTAATGCCATTCCATGTACTCTAACGAGGTAAACCTCTCTGTGTGATGTCACCACGCGTGACTCGTTGACGAAAGACCGAGATGCAAGTGGTTTCCCCTCTGATCCGACAACGCTGTAATGCTTTGTTTGGACAGCTGCCCCCTAAAGTCGCAACTTAAGAGCTGAAGTTATGACAGCGACACGTCAAATTCTATTTTCGGTGAAGAAAAACGCGCGGTCTCTACCTCGCACTTAAGTGGATGGTTTGTAATCTTGCGTGTGGGTCGATTCGCTTCTTTTACAGAGGGTGGCTGCTCGCACAATATTGTATCGATCGTCGACAAGTACCTTATATACAAAGGTAAAGCACAAATTCACCTGTTTGTGACAAAAAGGCAACTTGCTGTTGCATCGTGTGACTGCGTCAGTTAGATCCTTCCGGCGCAACGATGACAACGAGAGATCGGAGACCATTCGCGATTCTCCTGCCTTCGCCGCACATACGCAGCAAGCAGCGAGTGCCGCGTATCTCTCTCTCTCACTTTCGCGCTCGCGGACGCCGTCGCTCGGTCAGTCCAGCGCTCTTGCTTCATTTGCTCCAACAGCTCTCGATCGCTCACCACTTGCACAAGAGTTCGCACCGTTGCTGCCATGGCTGAAGCACATCAAGCCACGAACGTCTTTGACGAGCACAAGCGCGGCGTCGAGCTGCTGTACTCGGACGAAGGCATCCGCGTGTCGTTTACGATTCCGCCGCCATGGGAGATGCGCCAGCGCTTGCTGCGCTCGTACTTCCACATGCAGCGTGCGATCAAGAAGCGCGTGTACCCTGCGCCGCCGCTTGCTGCTGTCGCAGTCATGGTCGCAGTCGTTGCTGCCGTCGTGCGCGCGCCGTCGGACTCGTGGTGGCGCACGAGCGCACTCGCGCACGTGACGTGGGCAATTGGGAACGCGCTCGTGCCGTTTGCGCACGCGCTCCCGACGTCGCTCTACGTCGGGTACTTGGCGGCGTGGGCGAGTTTCATTGGCGTGCTGCTGCTCATGTGGCTCCAGCGCATGATCCTGCGCTTGCTGCTGAGCTACCGCCGATGGCTCTACCTCGGTCCGCACGAAAAGAGCACGGCCGTGCTGCTCTGGGGCGCCGTGCTCAAGGTCTTTGGCGGCCGGAACCCACTCACGTACTCGTTCCAGGACGCACTGCCGCGCTTGCCGCTGCCTGCGCTCAAAGACACCGTTGCGCGGTACCTCAAGTCCGTGCACCCGCTCCTGCCCGACGCCGAGTACGCCGAAGCGGTCACGATGGCCGAGGACTTTCTCAAGAACGAAGGTCCGAAGCTCCAGTTCTACTTGACCCTCAAGTCGTGGTGGTCGAGCAACTACGTGACGGACTGGTGGGAGAAGTACGTGTACCTCAAGGGCCGCACGTCGCTCATGATCAACAGCAACTATTACGCGCTCCCGAACGCCAACTTTGCGTTCTCGATCACGCACAAGCAGACGGCGATGGCCGCGGGTCTCATCCACGAGTTCATGCTGTTCAAGCAAGACCTCGACCGCGAGCAGCTCGCGCCGCAGCTCATTCGTGGCGTCGTGCCGCTCTGCATGAGCCAGTACCAGCGCCTGTTCTCGTGCACGCGCATCCCTGGCCGCGAAGAGGACACGCTCAAGGTCTTCCACCACAAGTCGAAGCACGTCGCCGTGCTCTGCCGCGGCCGGTTCTTCAAGATGCCGCTGTTTGAGAAAGGCGAGCGCGGGCGTCTGCTCTCCAAGTGCGAGATGCAGCGCCAGCTCGAGTGGATCGACGCCACGGCGACGGCGCTTGGCGCGTCGAGCGACGCCGAGACGAACCTCGCGGCGCTCACGGCTGCGGGTCGCATCGAGTGGGCGGAGAACCGCGAGAAGTTCTTCTCTGAGGGCGTGAACAAGCGCTCGCTCCACGTCATCGAGTCCGCTGCGTTCGTCGTCGTGCTCCAGGACAGCGTGCCTGCGGACTGGACCGCCATGGGCAAAGAGCTGATCCACGGCAGCGGCGGCAACCGCTGGTTCGACAAGAGCTTCAACCTCGTCGTGTTTGCGAACGGACTCTCGGGCATCAACGCCGAGCACGCGTGGGCCGACGCGCCTGTGATGGCGCATGCGTGGGAGCACGTGCTCACGACGCTCACGTACACGCGTCCGTTCGACGCCGCGGGCGACATTGTCCCGCGTCTCGAGAGCGAGCGCTCGACCGTGCTGCCTGCGTGCAAAGTGCTTACGTGGGACTTGTCCGCTGGCCTCGCGCCTGCAGTGCTCAAGTCGCTCGATGAGGCAAAGGTCGCGATCGCCGACTTTGGCCTGACAGTCATCACAAACGACGACTACGGCAAGGGCTTGATCAAGAAGTTCCGCGTGAGTCCGGACGGGTTCATCCAGATGGCGCTCCAGCTCGCGTACTACCGCAACGCCGGCACGCTCACGCAGACGTACGAGTCGAGTATGACGCGGCTGTACCGCGACGGTCGCACCGAGACCGTGCGTCCCGTGACCGACGAGTCGAAGGCGTTTGTGCTCGGCATGCACGACGCCGCGCTCTCGAACGCCGACAAGCTCCAGCTGCTCCAGGCGGCGTGTGAAGTGCACCAAGACGGCTACCGCGGCGCGATGTGCGGTAAAGGCATTGACCGCCACCTCTTCACGCTCTACTGCGTCTCGGTCGGCTTTGGCATTGAGTCGCCGTTCCTCAAGAGCGCGCTTGGGCGTCCGTGGCGTCTGTCCACGAGCCAGCAGCCGCAGCAGCAGACGAGCAACTGGCCAAAGGTGTTCAAGACGCTCGAAGGGACCAAGTTCTCGGTTAAGGACGCCGTGAGCCCTGGTGGCGGCTTTGGTCCGGTCGCAGAGGACGGCTACGGCGTGAGCTACATGATCGCCGGCGAAGACGCCATCTTCTTCCACATCTCGAGCAAGAACGCGTGTCCGACGACCGACTCGGTCAAGTTCTCGCAGGACTTGCTCCAGGCGTTCCAGGACATGAAGGTGCTCTGGCAGTGAGCGAGTGAGTGCATACGGACGAGTCCCAGTGTACCTCGTCAGTCTGTCAGTCAGTCCCCTTGTGCGTATCCACCTGCTTAGTAGATCCATTTCTTCCTTCATACACTCGTGTGTCGCCTCATGAGTTGTCCACGCGACAGAGCGAGCCATGAGCAACAGAGCGACAGCCAGTTCATGCCAACGCGCTCATTAGGTTCGCTCGCCATGAGAGCCACGACCACCTACGTCCTCGACCCAAGATGCTACGAGTGCATGAGTCTCTGTCGCCACTCTGCCCAGCTCTCTACGCCACGTGGCCAATTGACTTGCCGAGGATCAGCTGTTCATTGATACAGAGCGAGAGAGAGAGAGAAGTGCGTGAGCCACACGTGTCCATAGAGAGCGAGAGAGGTGTCAGTGCCGCTGATCTGGACCAACGCACCTTGTCCCCTGGCTTGATCGTGAACTCAAAACTTGCAGGCGCTTCGAACACGAGCACGACCGTCGAGCCGAGCTTGAACTGCGCCAGTTCGTCGCCGCGCGCTGCGTCGATGCCACCAGCTGCGTACTGCTTTGTGAGGCACTTCCCCACGAGCGCGTCCTGCTCCTTCGTGTTCGTGCGCAGCTCCGGTTCGCTCGTCACGACGATCGAGCCGACGTTCGTGGCACCAACGGCCGTGAGCGAGAAGAAGCCGTGCGTCCAGTCCCCAAGCAGCGCGACGCGCTCGTTCTCGACAAAGAGGCTCGGGATGAGACGCGCTGCGACCTTGTTCACTGGGAAGAGGTTCCCGGGAAAGTGCCGGCGCTCGTGCACGTGCCAGTCCACTGGCGCGTGGATGCGGTGGTAGTCGCCTGGCGCGAGGTACAGCACGCAGTGAAACATCTTCTTGCCCTCTTCGCTTGGCTCTGCTGCTGCTGCGTCTCGTGCGAAGAACGCGGGCGTGTCGCCGAGGAACTCGTCAAGACGGTACCGCGCGCCTTTGATTTGCTCAAGCGTCGGGACTCCAGACGACGCGTCGACAACTCCGATCGACGCGACGGTGCCGTCGACAGGGCTCGCAATGTGGTTCGGATCGTTGTCAAACACGCGCGCCCCGTCCTTGAGCGGACGCGAGAAGAACTCGCCGAGGTTGCAGTAGTCGTCCAGCGGGTACCTAGTGCGTCAGCAGTAGGACAGAGGCCGAGTGTCAGTCCGACTCTCGTACTCTAGCGACAGACAGCGCCGAGGACCACGAGACTGCATCGATGATGCGAGTGAACGCACCGCATCTCGTCGAGCTTGCAGTCAAAGACGAACGTCCAGGCTTTGTAGAGCGGCGCACGGAGCCACACGGGTCTGGATCAAGCAGATACACGCGTATGATAGAATGTGAGTGAGTGTCTCGGCCACGAGTCGATCCAAGCGCCGGACGTACAGCTCTTTGTCGTGCACTTGACCCCAGAGGCGCGAGGCGGCGCGGTACGGGAAGAGCTTGATGGACTCCAGCTGCAGCAACAAGAGAGAGAGAGAGAGAGAGAGAGAGAGAGAGAGCTCTGAGTCAGGCCAAGGCACTCTACGCACACAGCAGCAGCAGGAGCTGAAGTGAGAGAGATCCACACCTGTCGCTCCGTCGCCATGGTCTCTTCAAACGCAGTTGCGTGACCAGGGAGACGGCGCAGCGCAGGCGCGGGGTGGCTCTTGCGCTCGTCCTCACTCGGGTTGTTCAGGTGGTAGAACTGCAGGAACGCAATGAGCGCAAAACCTGACGCCGCTGGGATCTTCCAGCTCCGCGCAAAGATGCTCTCTTCAGCCTCAGCGCCAGTCTTGGCGCCTGCATTGCCACCTGCAGACGACGAGAAGCGACTGGTGGAGCATTCGCAGTCACAAACAAGAGTGTGCGCGTGTGAGAACGTTGTGTGACCCAGCAGCTCTCACACACATGCTGCTCTTGCTCGATGCAATTTGCGCAAGGCAATCAATACACTTGGAGAGAACTATGCCATCTACACAATGCAACAGTAGAGTGCATAACGCACCGGTGGCTAGTGCGCAACGTGAGCGTCGCGCGACTGCTGCGCGTCGAGCGCAGGAACGCAGTCGCAACCATCGCTCGTCCAGCTCGTGTGCTTCGTGCTTGGCTCTGTGACTCGGATGTGAGGTTGCGATCAAATCAATGATGTGCACCACATGAATTGTGTGTGGCACTGTGGTGTGGTTTGTTACCTTGAACAAGTCCGAGCGTTCGTCTTCATGCTCGACTTGGTACTGCTAAGCAGCTCCCTGCTCGCTCGTGGATGCTGCTGCAGCTTGATCAGCACCGTGTCTTATGTCTTTGATCAACAGCAGCAGTTTACTGCGTTCAATCGCTTCAAATGCTTGCGTGAGGCGACCAGCAACATCTGGAGAGCAGAGAACAACAGACACGCACTTGCTTGACGAGTCTTGCACTGTGAGAGGCGCTACTTCTACCTCTTGCAGCGTCAAACGTTTCGAACTGACTCCAGCAGCAGCAGCATGACACAAGCATTCGGGCACCAGAACGCGAGCGTCACGGATCGAGTCTGCGCCAGAACATGCCATGATGCAAACGCCATGTTATACCAAACAATCGTACTTTAGCGCATGTGCAACGTGGTTGCTGAGACTGGCAATTGCGACTGAGGTCCTCTTCATTTCCCAATCTTCCTGCGACGACGACCGAGCTGCGAGCGCCTGCTGCTCACGAGACTTCTCTCTCTTTGCAACCGAAACACGAAGCACGAAGCACGATGGCGAGCAAAAGCACTAGCGACGTGCCGCCACTGCCAGACGTCGCAGCGCAGGACATTGCTGCGAATGTGAAGGTGCTGCGCGAGAGCTTTAGCTCCGGCGCAACGAAAGACGTGGCACTGCGCAAGACGCTGCTGCGGCAGCTCGAGACGCTCATGCGAGAGGGCGAGACGGCGATGAAGGACGCGATGTGGCGCGACTTGCATAAGCACCCGACCGAGGCGTTCCTCGCAGAGATTGCGCTCGTGAACGCCGAGATCCAGGACCATCTCGACTACGTCGACGACTGGACGAAGCCCGAGTCTGCTGCGACGAACATTGCGAACCTCCCAGGTCTCTCGTACATCCACCGCGAACCACTAGGCGTCGTGTGCGTGATTGGGACGTGGAACTATCCAGTGAACCTGCTCTTCACGCCACTGATCGCAGCGATCTCAGCTGGCAACACTGTGCTCGTGCGCCTGCCAGGCGACGACACGACGCGCCACCTCAACAACGTCCTCATCGCGCTCTTTGACCAGTACGTCGACAGCCGCTACGTGCGGTACGTCTACGGCGGCGTGGACGAGACAAAGGCGATGCTCCGTGAGAAGTATGACCTCATCTTCGCCACAGGCGGCTGCTTCCTCGGCAAGATCGTCGCGCGCGCCGCCGCTGAGACGCTCACGCCCACGGTCCTCGAGCTCGGCGGCAAGAGTCCAGTGATC
>JAASFN010000508.1:0-18892 GCA_023333795.1 Globisporangium rhizosaccharum | reverse complement strand
TCGCGCTGCTCTTGTCGAATGAGTGGTGGCGTTGACTAGAGTGGATGACGACCGGCAAGCCACACGGTGCAAACAACGCGATGCCACTCGACAGAATGACGCTCGCGCGATCCTTCTACGACGTCGTCTCGCGGCGACTGCGCTCTCTTGGAGGCTGAGAAAATCGAGATCGATGATCTCGTTCGGCTTCGTTGCTCGCAGTGTCGGTCCGTACGGGCCGGCGGAGAGGCAATGAATGCAACCGGAGACAAACGCACGAACGTTGTCTTGCACAAAGGATCTTGTAAACATGGGAGCGACGGCAGCGCGCGTAGTCTTGACGCCTCGATGGCCGCTAGCACCTGCGTGCGCGATGATGCAGATGCGTTGCTGGAGGTCAACGTCAGCGTCTGGAATCCACAGGGCCCCCTTCTCTGACTCAAAGACTGCCTTGTCGAGGCTCCACGCCACGTCGGAGCGCACACGCTCGTGGAGTGCTTGCAGCAGAGACGTCATTATATTGGCAGTCGACGGCCAGCGAGAGAGTAGATCTCCCACACATTATACCTTCTCCGGATGTGCTCGATCTCGTACAGCATGCCCGAAAGCCCGAGCGCCCGCCTTTGAAGCTTGTTGGCTTGATGCCGCTGCACGCTGGAGCTGACGACGTTCGTGTGGAGCAGATACACCAATTTCCGATGATCTGTGAAGAGTTTGAATGTTTTCGTCGAATCGAATAATTCAAACGTACAAATATATTGATAATGTCATACGAGTGCAAATCCGATTATTTGGATATTTTGGCCGTGTCTCGACCGATAAATATGTTTTTTCGGCGAACACCTTCCAAGATAAACACAATTTTCAGCGATAAATCATTTTGACGTACTGTAAAACCTATAATTGTGTCCCACCCTACAGTTGTGCCCCACCTGTCATTTTCGATCGACTGGAGTGGGGATTTGCATTGAGTCCCACCCTAAAATAGTACCCATGAAATGAGTGGTGATCTTGCCAAGCGATTGCTTGCTCTTTGAGCGACGCCAAACAGGCTCACTGTTGGTCTCAGTGTGTGATGAAGAAGCGCAAGTTCACCGTCTAAGAGAAGCTGGCAGTGGTGAACGAGCTAGACGGTTCCACCATTTCAGCCGTAGCCAAGAAGGATGGAATCGACCGCAAGAGCGTGCGACTGTGGAAGGAGCAGGAGCGCGACCTCAAGTTCATCCATGGCAGCAGGTGCCGCCTTCCTGGTGGCGGTCGCTTCGTCGTCTCAGAGAAGATGGAGTTCATGCTGCTCGAGATGGCGGAGTCACGGCGCACAGGCGGCACTCGCGTGACTCGAGCCATGATCGTGCATTGGGCGACGCGCTGGCTCGACGAGAACCCCACGCCTGGCCTCAGCCTCTCAAACGGCTGGCTTGAGGGCTTCCTCGAGCGGAACGACCTCGTCCTGCACCGCGCTACAAGCAAACCCAAGCTCGACGCCGCTGCTGTCGTGGAACGCGGCGTCAAGTTCGTCGCTCACATCCAGAAGATGATTGCTGACTACGACATCCAGTACTCAAACATCTATAACATGGATGAGACGGCTGTGTTTCTCGATCACAGCCGCTCCACGACCGTCGAGGAGCGCGGCAAGAGAGACGTGGTGATCAAGTCGTTCGGTTCTAGAAAAAGCGCGTCACGGCCGTGTTTGTGGCGTCTGCATCAGGCAAGAAGATGAAGCCAGCGATGATGGTGAAGGGGACGGCGTGCGCCATGGACACCAAAGACGGAGTCGTGATGATGCACGGCGGGAACTCGTGGATGTCGTCTGACTGGTTCACGCAGTGGGTCGACTACTACTTCCCCATGCCGCCACGCAACAAGATCCTCCTGATCTTCGACTCGGCGCGCAGCCACATCTCGAAGAAGTCGAAGGCACACATGCACGCTCATGGAATCCTGTTCTGTGCGATTCCTGGTGGCATGACAGCGCACTTGCAGCCAGCAGACTACTCGTGGTTCAAGACTATCAAAGACAGCGTGGTGGACAGCATCGAGACGTGGAAGCTGAGCGGCGACTTTGACTACATCCGTGGTGGCAACGTGCGACCACCATCTGACGCCGGGGTTCGCGGCTGGCTTACTCGCGCGTGGAGCTGTGTCTCTAGTGACACTATTGTTACGAGCTTTCGACGCTGTATACTCGGGCCCGACGATCAGCTGTCTTTGTCTACTCACTCCGTCTATGGCGCGGCCTTCGCCCGCGCTTTGGTGAAGCAGCGCAGTAGCGAAGCTGCTGTTGATGGAGATGACAGCAGGGGTGGAAGTGCTCATGGAGACGACGCTGTTGTCACGTGCGTAGATGAGCGACTTAGTTGGAAGAGCAATGATCGCACGCTTTGGAAACACGACACTGAACTTGGCCACTGAGCACTGAGTGCCCAACTCTAAAATAATGCCCCATCCAGGTGTTGGAATGGGGCACTAGCGTTATATCCCTGGGACACAATTATAGGTTTTACAGTAGATCAACAAATCGTTGTTGTACCTTAGATGTGTTTTGCAATGATTGTTTTTTCAGCGAACACAATGAACGAAAAAATGGGTTTCCGATTAACTACCGTTTTGCAGTGAATGATTTTATTGGGGAACACGCACTTCTTCTTTGTAGAAGTCTAATTTCTGTCCTGCCTCTGCACCTGCAGCATGCAAACCCACGTCACGCCAATATCTAGGGTTATACCATTAGAAAGCTTGAAAAGGTATTGGCCAAGGACAGTGTCGTTTTAAGGTTATGTCGGTTATGTCTAGCTGCTTGGAAGAACTGCACCTGCTGCACAATGACTGATGTATCGTCAGACGTTTGGTCGACTGGTATATAGTGGATTGTTATTGTTATATATCCTTAAAGTGTAACGAATCTCGCTGAAAGCACAATCCTATCATCCATGTTTAACCGGCAGCAGAAAGATGTGTCGTTGATGACGAAAATATGCAGTATGACTCAAAACTCAGAACTTGGTCTTGTTGTTCGTGCAGCAGTGCAGCAGATAAACTCGCTCAGCACAAAACAGTCGTTGTACATACAGAATGTACTATTTTTGCAAAATCGTGTATTTCAAATGTACGATTTTTCATTGGAAAATCAGATGTCCGTTTGTTTGGAAAAAATATTTGTAAGAAAGAAACCACAGATATTATCCTTTTGTATAAGTCTAATTTCAGTCTGCCTTGAAAGCAACTACCTATGTTTTATCACTATCGAAAGTGACTGTTTCAAGTCAACTCAAGTCGAAAAACGCAAAACGCTTGAGCATTGCGCACATTGAGCACATCGAGCAGAAGGAACGCGCGTGGGTGCACACTCGTCGATACAAGATGAAGCACCGCTGGATGGACGTCGTGAAGCGCAGCAAGGACGCGCTCACGAGCTCGCCAAAGAGCGACAAGAATACATCGCCTGCGCAACAGCAGCAGCACGCCCATCATCGGCAGTCGCTCGCACCGTCACCGCCGCCATCGTTCGGCTCTGGGACGTCGCCAGCGTCTGCGCGCACGCTCATTCCGCGGTCGCAGTCGATGATCGACGTCATCACTGCGTCGATGCGGAGCGCAGACAGCGACTTTGCGAGCGAAGTGGAGAACCCGGCGTTCTTCCACTTTGATGAGCGCTGCAAGAGCGTCGGCGGCGCGTGCAGCGTTGCGAAAGTGCTCGAGCACTGCGTGCTCCAGGGCGGCGTGCACCACACGTACATGAACGTGCTCACGTACTTGGGCAGCCCACTGCGCGCCGACACGTGCTGCTACTGCATGTCCGTTCAGTGGTTCCGCGCATTTGGCGGCCACGACGACTTTCAAGTCATTCCAGGTACGGAACGTCCCAGTGTCTCTCTGTCTCTCTGTCTCTCTAGGACGCTGTGACTGCGAGTACGAGTCACTGATCTGCACTCGCACGCTCTCGGCACTAGGCGCGTGCGACGAGTTCTTCACTGCGACAGCGGATGACATTGGCGCGCGCATCCTCGCAAAGGTCATGCTCGAAGACGCCGATGTCGTGAAGACCAAAATGCTCGAGTACGGTCCGATCAAAGAGGACCCCGAGGTGCGGTCCAAGGTCGAGATGTACCTCGAACGCAAGTCCGTGCTCTTCATGGTACGATCGCGTTCGCTCGCTCAAGTGGCTGGCTCTACATATCAGACAGCCTGACTGACTCTGTCGCTGCTGCTCGTGTATAGGGACTCCAAAGCATCTCAGTCCGCGATGGCGACGAGTACCCAAACAACGTCGAGCTGCGCGTACGTCCCTTTGTCACTCTCGATCTCTCTCTCACGAGCGTGTGCCCTGCGCGTTTGGTCCTGACGTGACACTTTGCTATCCCACGTGCCGTAGGAGTCGTGGACGCTGCTCATTGACGACCGTCGCGTGCGTCTCACGTGTGAGTCGTCGCTCATTCCGCCGTTCGAAGCGCTCTACACGAGCGACATCAAGGTGCGTCCTTACCTCTCGTGCCTATGTCGCCAGTCATTCACTCACTCATTCACATGGCTGTACACGATCGATCAGGTCGAAGTCGTGCGCAGTGTCCCGAACGAGTTCTGTCTGTACCTTGCAGAGAACTGCTACGTCCACCTCCGCGCCGAGTCAAACATCGTGCGCGACATCATCGTGCTCACGGTCCGCGCGTTCCGTAACGGCGCTGTGTCGAACGAAGCCGTGACGCACGCAGTTGCAAAAGGGCTCTCGCCGATGCTCACGATCCGCAGTCTCGCAGACGACCGGACACCGGTACGTCGCCATGGGAACTAGCTGTCAATAGACTCTACGTAGCTCGCTCACTCACGCTTCTTGTGAGTCGCCGCACGCAGGCAGAGGACTTTGTCCCAGCACCGACGTACGACTTGCCGTGGAACCGCCACGAGCACGACTCGGACGCCTCCGACGCGTCGTCGAGCGTTGGTGGCGCTGACAACTCGCCAGTTGGTGCGCGTGGCAGTAGTTCGAGCTTCACGAGTGCGAGTGGCATGCCAAGCAGCAGCAGCGCAGGTGGCACGCCGCTCAACGGCGGCTTTAGTGCACCGGACGACGCGATCGACGACTCGCTGCTTCTGGACGCCGAGGCGCTGATCGGGAACGCCATGAAGATGGGTATTAAGAACCAGATCCTGCCACGCGCGCCGAAGCGCATCTCGATCCTCGACATCCCGGATCTCCAGATCGTCGACGTCACCAGTGACTCAGGACCAGGACGTAGCAGCACGCCGCAGAGCCGCAGCAGTCTGTCCCACCACCACTTTGACAGCGTTGGCTCGGACCGCGACAGTCACAGCCGCGCGTTGAGTCAGTGCGACAGTGTCGCGAGCAGCGCCATGGCGCTCGACACTGGCGAGTCGATCGACGATGCGCTCGAGAACTTTGAGCGGTCGTTCACAGACGCGAGTGCGCTCAAGACGCAGTACACGGCGATCTTCTGTGCGCTGCAGCGCGAGCTGAGCGAGTCGAAGAAGCGCATCGCAGCGCTCACGCAGCGCCTTGATGACAAGAGCGAGGAGAACGCGGCGTTCCGGAGCGACATTGAGACGCTCCAGACTGCGCTCACGGCTGTGCACGTCGCAGACAAAGTGAACGAACTCGTTGTTGGCGACCTCGCACAGCTCGTCAAGACGACGCAAGCAGCTGCAAAGAAGAGCAGTGGCAATGGCGTGCTCAAGCCACTGCCAGAGAACTACTACTGAGTCACTGACGCACAGACACTCAGAGTCGAGTGTGCTGTGTGCTGGCGGTCAAGTTCGTGCTGCGACGCACTCACCCCCTGCGCTACTATTTATCGGCAATAGACCCCCATCATCATCATCATCGTGTGCACAAGTCACAGACAGCAGAGTCACGGCGTTCGCTCATTCTTTACATGCACAGTGTCCTGCTTGTCGTCGCCGCACTCGCGCTGCTTGCCTCGAGACTCGGATCAAGCAGGAGAGGCAGTCGACAGTCGACAGCAAGCGGCTTGATCCATTCATTTGCTGTCGGTCTCGCATTCGACTCGTGACGACAGACAGGATGCAGTAGCATGAACGACCAGGCGTGACGACAGGGGCTTGTTTACTCGTTAGCTTGATTGGTGCTGCAAGCGCATCGGTCGTCGCTCTCGCACACACGAATCTACTGGCTCTTCTCGAGCTGCTCGATGCGTTTCGTGAGCGCGGCGTTCTGTGCGATCACGTCGCTCTTGAGGCTGCTGATGGACTTCTGGATCTCAGCGGTCGACTTCTCGACGTCCTCGTTGAGCTGCACGAGCCCGATGCCGCCAGCGACAGCAAAGCCGACCGTGAATGCGAGCAGACGCTGGCCGAACGAGCTGCCAGACGACTTGGCTGCCGGCGTGGCCGCAGTAGCAGACGCAGCTTCCGTCGAGAATGCGCGGCGCGCGAGGGTCTTGGTGACAGCGAGGCGGAGCATTCTGGCGGAACTGGTCGTGGTCGTGGTGCTGTAGTGGTGGCGTTGAGCACGTGGGCTTCTCGTTTGCGAATGAAAGACGTGCGGATGCGAGTGATTGACTTTTCCTGATATTTCAGGAAAGCAAGTGGTCGCAATTTCTCGCGCACTGTATGTAAACAACAGTGTTTTGTGCGAAACAAAATTGTGCGTTTTTACTCGCGAAGTATGAGTTTTCATGAAAGTAGGCTTTTCGTGTGAATAACACTGTTATTATATGCTATGATGAGAATCTGATAGCCACAGAAACCTCAAATATCACATTTATCAGCATTGTAAGGTTTCCTACTATGCACATCGTATTCGTATGTGGAACGGGAATACGCCGAACAAGCAGTTTCGCTGTTGACAACCAAGACCTCGAAACGACACGACCAGATTACCCAAGCAAGCGAGCAACCAGCACTTCGAGCTGTAGTGCAGCAAGTCGGTGCATCGTCTTCGCTCGCTCGCTGCTCGCTCCTAGCTGCTCGCGACCTCGAACCACTTGTCAGTCAGCTCGACAAACAGAGCATCGTGCCTCGATCTGTCGATTGCCGCCATGCACTCGTCGAGCAGCGCAATGCTGCATGCGAGTGGCAACAATGGCGCTGACCTCACGCAGCTCCAGCGCGAGTACCGCAACATGGAGCTCAACCGCAAAGTGTATGCAGACGAGAGCCACCAAGTGATGCGACGGCAGCAAGCAGTGATCGACAAGCTCAAGAAAGACAACGACGACATGAAGAACGAGCTCAGTCTCGCGACGCGGCACTTCACGGAGAGCTCTGTGACGCAGCAGCAGGAGCAGCTCGCGAAGCTCCATGACCAAATCGACTCGTACAACCGCAAGAACGTCACAGAAGCAAAGAAGCTCGAGACGCTTGTGCAGCAGATCCAGGTCATGAAGCACAAAGTGCTCCATCAGAAGAAGCACATGGGCGGCGTGAACGCAGCGAAGGAGAACCAGCAGATGGTGAGCAAGCAGATCCGCATCCTCGAGAACCGCCTCGACAAGTCACTCATCAAGTTCAACGAGGCACTGGCGCAGAACAAAGTGCTGCGTGAAGAGATCGACAACTTGCGCCGCGAGCGCGTGGTCTTTGACACGATCTACCGCAAGCTCGAGAAGGAGCACAACGACAAGAAGAAGCAAATGGCAACGACGATCGAGCTCAGTAACCTCGCGTACGAACAGCGCGACGCTGCGCAGCTCGAGCTCCGGAGTCTCCAAGAAGCGAATCGCATCGAGATTGACGAGCATCGGCGTGCGATCGGCGAGCTCATGGACAAGCTCGAGGAGTCGCGGCGACAAGGCGACGAGTACCTCAAGCGCGGTGGCGGCGGCAGTGGCGGCGGCCACCACGGCAGTCGCTTGGGCGACATGTCGATGGACGAAGAGCTCGAAATGAAGAAGCGCTTGCAGAAAGGCACGTGGGGCGTTGCAAAGGAGAAGGTGCACGTCCAAGTCTCGATCGAGCGCGTGCAGAATTTTGAGGAGGCGTTCCTGAAGATCAAGGCCGCGACGGGCATCGACGACCTCGAGCAGCTCGTGAGCTCGTTCATTAAGAAAGAGGACCAGAACTTCTCGCTCTTCAATTACGTGAACGAGCAGAGCAATGAGATCGAGCGCCTTGAAGAGTGGCTCACGGAGCTCCGCGACGAAGAGAAGAAGTACGGCGACGACAGCGGCGACGACGTGAGTCAGCACAAGCAATTGCTCAAGGACCTCGAGAGCAAGCTCGTTGTGACCGAGCAGTCGGCGGAGAAGTGCGAGCAAAAGTGCCAGGACGCGCAGAAGATTGTGAACGCCGTAAAGATTGGGATCCAGAGCCTCTTTACAAAGACTGGCTGCAACTCGCAGGCGATGGTCGAGATGCTCGGCGACTCGGTCGTGACCGAGGCCAACATGATGCAGTATCTCGGTGTGATTGAGCAAAAGACGAACGACATCTTGCACCAGTACGCCAGTGTCACGCTCCAGCAGCAACAGCGCGCAAAGAAAGCGAGTCAAGGCATGTCCGACCTGTACGAGCAAGAGGCGCTCTTCATGGCGAACGCTGCAAGCGCAAACGCGGCGTCTGGATCAGCTACACCGACAACAGGATTGCAACATCCAGGACTCCAGTCGGTGCTAGGCGTTGGTCCACTCACGCCCATGGGACAGGAGCCACTGCAGATCAACCCGCCAAACCTCGAGGACTACTCGTCCGAAGACGAAGACAGCGGCGACAACGAAGACAACATGCACCCGCTCACGCGCGACGAGCTCAAGGTTCGGACGCTCAAAGGATTGCGTCGTCTTAACCACGGCTCGCACGCGCACAGCAGCAGCGTTGGCAGCACGACATCGAAAGAGGTCAAGCGCACAGGTGGCGCTGGCAGTGGCTTCCAGGCGTCGTCCGTCTCGAAAGCAAAGAAGTAGGCACTTGCTCGTACGTTCACACTACCACTCAGGACTCTCTGTATCACTCACCACGACAGCTCCTCCTGCTTCCTGGCTGCCTACTACACGACCGATGCTTGCTGTCGATGGCACTCGATACATTCACACAGGACAACAGCACCACTCGCTCGCTCGCCTTACTAAACCAGGCAGCGATCCGTCCTATCGGAGTTGCTCCGTCTCTTCGCTGTAGAGATAGAGCCGCGAGTAGGGCGTCGTGGGGTGGAGATGCACGGCGCAGAACGGACAGATCGCGCGGCCATTCGGCATGAGGAGCTTCGAGTAGTGCGCTGCGAGCTTGCTACTGATCGCATGGCCACATGGGTTGAGGACGCACTCGGGGATCGCATTGCGCTCGGCGGCAGACTGGAGCTGCGAGTTCTCTTTCAGCAAGAGCTTCACGAGGAAGCCTGGGTGGCGGCAGAGCGGACACACTTGCGACGACGCAATGCGCTCTTCATACCCAAACACGTGACCGCAGGCAGGGAAGACGTGCGGGATCTCGATCGGATCCATCGCTTCGTCCGACTCGGCGCGCGTGAACCGCAGTGTGTGGAGCTGCACAGGGCACTGGACGTTCAAGCGCTCGAGCTGCGCGACGACCGACGACTCGGTCAGTCGTCCAGCAACAGTCTCGTCGTCACTGAGCGAGAGGCGCTCGCCATTGCGTGGCATCGCTCGGTACTTTGTCTGGAACTGCAGCTGGACGCCACCGAGGTCGATGATCGCGCCGTCTGTGAGGATCGGCGGCACGCCATCAGAGCCGGACACTGGGCGGTTGAATGTCGAGTGGCGCACAACGGCCGAGCTACTGCCACTGCTGCTTGGGATCGTGTGTGATGACGACGCAGCAGCACCATGGCGGCTCGACGACGCAGTGCGGTTCTCGATCGCGTACAAGTTCCCGTTCACTGACACTTCGAACCACTGCTTGTGCTCGGGGAGCCACACACGCACGCCGTTCTTCGTCACGCCGTCGATCGGGACGTCGCTCGAGTCGCTCATGGCGAGCTCTTTGTGGTCCATGCCAGCGAGCGACGACGACGGACTGCTCGCACTTGAGCTAGCGCTGTCTTCGTTCGCATGGCTCGCTTGGTTCGATGCGCGGCGAGCAGTCGGGAGCTGCGCACCGGCGACGCAGCTGTGGTCGAGCGGGAGCTTCTTGAACCACGTGCCGCAGCCAGCGCAGTACTTGAGCGCATGCCCTGCCGTCGTCATCTTGCGCTGGACGTCAAAGCCGCCAGCGTACAGTCGGCTCTCGTACGGCGGCGACCGCGAGCACACGATGCGTGCAGCAAAGCGCGAGATCGTCCCCGAAGCGCCGACGCGCGGTCCTGGGATCACAAAGTCGTTCTGTCGGCACGGTAAGCGGCCGATCTGGAACATGTCGCGCGTTGGATCGAGTGCGTACTCGGTGACACTCGCATGGGCGTCACTGCCGTTCATTGGGACGCACATGAGGAAGGCTGACGAGTCACGAGATGCCGTCGCTGGGCTCGTCGCAGCCGCGCCGCCACTGCTGCGTGTGTCTGTGCTCGCGTCACTGCTGTGACTGGCGTTGTTGTTGTTGTTGTTGGTGTTAGCCACGTGGCTGTGGTCGTGAGTCTCTGCGTCGCGGACGCGCTGCTCGTCGATGAACTGCATCATGCGCTTCGTCACGGCCTGGATGTCTTTCGACCGCGCATGCGATGATGATGAAGACGATGTGGAGCTCTTGCTTGCGCTCTTGGCAGTCGAGCGAAAGTGGTGGAAGCGACTGAGCACGACGCCGTTCGCGCGCTTGCGCTTCTGGAGAATGTACTGCGCGTTCTGGTCGCCAATGGGCTCCCAGAGCTGCCCGAGCGACTTCTTGCTCGACGAGTAGTTGCCATTCGTAGCAGAGCTGCTGCTGCTGCCAAGACTGCGCGGTGGCGTTGCGCTAGAGCGTGATGTTGATGCTGGCTGCGTCTGTGCTGGTATCTGTGCGACGCTCTGCGTCTCTGGATCGTCGCTACTGTTGTTGTCAATACCGCTGCTGCTGCTCGCAACGCCGAGTCCAAACGACGACTGCGAGCGCGGCAGCGTCTCACTGCGCGGAGGCGCTTGCACAGACGCGACGCGGTAGCTGCTGTAGCCGAGCACGACGAGTCGTCCGTACTCCATTGCGTCCGTGTAGTTCTAGCTGTCAATCCGCGTGAGTCTGTTGTCACACGCTCTCTGCCTCGCGTGCCGCTGCTGCTGCTGGTCGATCGAGGAATGGCTCTGATCGCGCTCCGTGCGCGTCAAGAGCGAGTGAGCGATCGGTTGATCGCGACTGCTGTGCGTCTGCTTGCAGCAGTCGCTCGTTCGTGTCGTGCACGCGCTTCTTCGTGCCTCTGCTGCTTCACACACAGACGTGCTGCTCCTGCAGTCGCTTGCGCTGTGATCGCGATGGCTCTTCCGTGGAATTGGGCGAGTATGTGAAACACACTATAGATCCGCTTAAGTACGAGGACAGTGCAAGTCGGTTTCAGTTGTTCCAAGTGATCCGATCACGACACCGTACTTGGGCTCCTTGACTTGCTCGAGAAGCTCGTGATGAAGACTGGGGCGCTTGCTCGAGGTCTTCATGCTCACTTCAGCTTTTGTTTCACCACCATCGACATCATCAACACCAACGCCAAGTCTCGGTGGGCAGATCTCGACAGAGTGCGCTGTACGAGAAGATGCGCGAAGCTGTGCATTGTGAACGAGAAGCTGGACGCCAACATCCGAGAACGTCGACACTGTACTCGAACGACATCATCACAAGTGCCATGCAATACGTGACCATTCCGCAGTGGGGAGCCACGTCGTCGATACGCCAGCCAAGGCGTCTACTCCTCATTCTCTCTCTTTCGTTGTGTTGCTTACAATCTCCCGCTCTTGCGTCCTCACGCGTCTAAAAGAACACACCGCCGCTGTAGTCATGCGAACTGTGACTCGTGTGCGCTGGCTGCTGCGTGTCGGCGACCATCTGCGTGAACGCAATCGGGTCGTAGTCCATGGCGTCAATGAGCCGCGAGAAAAACTTGATCACGACGTCCACGAGCAGCTCTTCAGCCTCTGCGAGCCGCCGCTGCGCTACGAGCTGCTGCAAGACCGTGCTGAGTGGCGCCATGCGGTCGCTCGAGGGCGTCGCGCGTAAGTACGTCTGCAGACGCGCAATCTCCGAGAGCTCGTCGGCCGAGTAGACGTAGATGCCGCCGCCAAAATTCTCGACCTCTTGGAGCATCGTCATGCGCTCGTTCTCCGAGATCAGTGGCTCAAACGCAATCGGCTTGCTCGCAACGTACGTCGGCAGCGTCGTGGCGTTCACGAACGCATGTGCATTGCTGTCGTCGTCATCGTTCTCTGTGAGCGAGATGCTCGCGCCGCGCACAGACGACTGCCGCTGCTCTTGGAGCTTCGACAGACTCTCGCGATTCGCTGCCGACTGCCGGAGCATGTACGTCAATTCGGTCGCGTTTTGGCCGCGCGACGACCGCATCGCAGCGCCAGAGAATCGCGAGACAGAGTCGACTGCACCAGGTGGCGACGTGATACTCACGACGCTGATTGGCAGCGCATCTGGCTGACCGTACGCGACGCGACTGTCCGAGTACCGCTCCGGACCGCTGACACTGCCACGGAAACTCCCGCGGTCCTCTGTCATCGACGCACTGTACTCGTGCTTGCCGCGACTCGCACTGCTGTTGCTGCGGCCATTGCCAGTATTCACAGACGACGACGAGTTGCTCTGGATGCCGTAGCCAGACTGCGTCCCAAGTGCGCGGATCCATCGCACCATCTCTTGCTCGGTGTCTGCGCCAAAGTAGTACGTGCGCTGGTCGCGCTGCGGCGGCACGATCTTGAAGTAGTACAGGCACTGGTTCCGCGCATTCATCTCGTGCGGCTCGCACACGTCGACGGTCACGCGCCGCAAGTCGACTGTCCCAAGTGGCGTCGGGTCCGATGCGCCATGGAAGTACATGATCTTGCCGTCACGTGCGACGAACCACCGCTTCTTCCAGTTCTTCACAAACCCGCCTTGCTTGTAGAGCCAGCCCATGATCGGCGGCGGCGCAGTCTGGAGCTGGGCACTCGACCCAGTCTTTGGCAACTGCTTCTGCGACCCATCGATTGGCAAAGCGTTGCGCGATGGCACGCTCGTGCGCACGCTGCTACTGCGGTTCACGACTGCACTGGCGTCTGCTGTGTCGTCGAGCGGCTCCATCTCGCAGTCGACGTGGAACGTCGATGGGAACCGCGCGCTCGTGCCAATATCGTCAATCTCGTCACGGTGCATGCGCAAGAGCAGACTCTGTTGATGATAGAGGCGATAGAGAGGTGACAGTGTCAGTCCTGATCCTCACCCTCATTCGTGATACTCAAGCCTAAGGACGTACGTCTTTGCGGAGAAAGTCCGTGTTGAATGTGAAGTGGAAGATCTGCGAGAAGTGCTTCCCGAGGATTGCAGACGTGCTTGCGTGGAACGCGCGGACGAGGATGTCGCCTTGAAGCACGCAGTTGATCTGTTGTCCCATGCAAGTGTTAGTCCATGAGTTTAGTATCAGCTGATACGATTGTTGATACTTTTGATACTCTTGTACGTACATCAAAGACGATGCAGCCGTCTGGGTCCGGTGTGTACGTCTCAAACTTGGGCTGCTGCCACGAGCTGTTGTAGAGCAAGTCGGCTTTCTCGTGCTGCGATGGCGCAGGAAGCACTTGGAGAAACGGCACAATGCCACCGCGCGGCGGTGCGTCAAAGTCCGGGATGCCGTGGAGCACGACGCGCTTCAGGACCATGCGCTTTGCTGGCAGCAGCGGCGGAATGCGCGTCGGTGTGCGGCCAAGGCGGCGCAGCACTTTGATAAAGTAGTAGATGTACAGCGCTTGACTCGGGAACCGCACGCCTTGACCGCGTGCGTTCCAAAAGTCGCGGATCGACCGGTTTGCGATCTCGCGGATCTCGGTCTCTTTCCGGAGCTTGTAGATGCTGCCGTAGAAGCCTACGAGGAGCAAGTAGCACGAGCACACGACGCCTGTGCGCCCTTTGCCAGCGAGACAGTGCACAACGACGACGTGTTTGCTCGACCGCGCAGTCCACTCGAGCATGTCGTTCATGATATCGAGTAGGATCTGCAGCGGCGGTGGGTGGTGGTCTGGGAACCCGCACTCGGTCACGCGGTTCTCAAACTTGCCATAGTCGTACTTGCTGTGTGTAGACAGAGAGCATGCGAGTGAGTGAGTGCTGACGTCACGTGCGACTCGTAGCAATGGAGAGTGAGAGAACGCACCGTTCGCTGAGGTTGAACACGCGGTACGCCTCTGGATGGTGCGAGTTCAGAAAGTCTGCGACCTAGAAACATCACACAGATACGCACACGCAGCCGGTCGTGATGAACAAGCTCATGCGGAACGCTACAGTGAGTGTGAGTGTGTGGACAATGGACGGACCTCTGAGATGTTGTTGCGGTACGTCTTCTCGACGCCTGCAGCGGGGTAGCCCATGGCAATGAGGCGCGGTGTGATGTATGTGAGGTCGAGGTCGTAGCCGTCCTGCATGTAGCGCACGCGCGAGCCGGACACGGCGGCACGCAGCGCTTTCATCGTGCTTGTGTTCTCGCTCTAGCGCGTGCGAGTGTGTCTGTGATTGACTGTGAGGTTGGTGTGTGGTGTTGCAATGTCTGCGCCTGTGTGGGTGCGCAGTCGTGTGCTCTGGCACGCGAATGAGCAGATGTGCAGAGTGCGTCGAGTGGTCTGATCGACTTGGTGTCGTCGCCGCACGCAGCAGGTGTGGCCAGCGCGCGCAGGTGTTCCTCGTTCACTTCTGCTGCTCTGCTGCGATGTCGACTAACTGTGGCGTCGAGCAATGCTGAGCGATGGGTGGATACACAGCACAGCGCGAGTACTGACCAGTTGACTTTCCATTACCTGCTACAATACATGTAATTTGTTGCTGCAGGTACTATGTAAGTTGATATACTTTAGCCTGTTTTACTCTATACCCTCTGAGCAATTATCTAGGTCAGGCAAGCAGTACTTGCACTGTACTATGCTTTGTGTTCTGAGCGCAACGGTTGCTCTAGCAGCTTGCGGATAACCCCTACAGCAACAAAATATCAAGCATACAAAGAACAAGAGGTACGCACCTGATACGAAGCGCTTGAGCAACACGTTCTGAACCCAGCAAAGCGTGTCCATCCCGCTCTGCTGCACCATAAACGAGCACTCAAGCAACGCAACGTGATATCACAGATCACTCCAGTGCGCCAATTGACCTGTGCAGCATAATACGTTTGCGCCTGACTGCATTTGACGTCGATCCAAGTCGTGTGAACACACCTCGTCAACGTGATGCATTTGCAAAATCCAGCAAGTGCGGGAAATCAGCAGAACGCAACGTCAGCGAGCAACGACGCTCAAAAGTAAAGCAAGCTAACGTGCTGTTTCACTTGGTTTGATGACAATAGCGCTCGAACACACGTTGTTGTGTTCGAGTCCTAGGATCAATTTGGTCCTGTTTTAGAGTGCACGATCGCGAAATTCGGGTATCTGATCATTTTTGTGTACACAACATTATTGTAGCCATACAGCGCCTTATGTTATGTGGCAGACCTCAAAGATCCAACCGTCGCGTCGCTTGACCAGAAGTGAGTGACCTGCACCAGTTGAAGATACACTGCGGATCGCGCACACGAAGCGTCTCGATCTCATGCGCTCGCTCGTGCTCGCTGCTTTAGCGTTGCTGCTCTGTGCACGCGAGTGCATAGGTGCGTTCCGCGTAATTGCTCCTGCGCTTGAAAACGACGATCCACTGCGCGGCTCAGGCACAGATGGCATTGCGCACACACTCGCGCTCGTCAGCCATGCTGCGTCAAGCGCTGGGAGTCTCGCTGCGCCACTTGTGCTGCCGCCACTGACGGACCGCAAGGCGTGTAGTGTGCTGAACCACACTGCACTTGATCAAGCGCTTGTGCAGAGCGGACTCTCAACAGCTCGCATCGCTCCAACGGCTGCTGTTGCTACATCTGATGATGACATTCGCAACAGCAGCAGTCACATCGGTGATGGTGGAGTCGAGCGTGCGTTTGTGCTCCTCGTCGAGCAAGGCGAGTGTCCTGTGGCAGCAAAAGTGCGTCACGCACAGCAGATCGGCGCAGCAGGAGTCGTGCTCTTTAACGCTGAAGCGACCGACGACGACACGCCACTCTTGACAGTGGCAGACGACTCTGGCGATGGCGCAAGTGACGACATCCGGACCCCGACGATCGCGATCCACCGACACGATGCACTGCGTCTCATAGAGCTCATGCGCACAACACCAACGACAGTCGTGCAGCTCAGCTGGAACGAGCCACGAACAGTCGACAAGCCTGTGGAGGTTGCGCTCTGGTTCACGTCACGCAGCGCACCAGCAGTGCACTCGTTCATCGAAGCACTTGGGACGATCGTGCGCGCGTTTGACGACAAAGACACTGAGACGCAGCTCCGTGTGCACTTTCGACCGCACTACGACGTCTACGACGGCAGCTACTGGGGCTGTGCTACACCATCGGCATCAGCTAACGCGACAAGTGATGTCCTGGACGAGCAAGCGTCGTCAGTTGGCTGCGACAAGCTCTGCGTCTACGGCCGCAAGTTCTGCACGTACGACCCTGAGTGGGACGAAGACGCTGGCTTGGACGGCAAAGACGTGCTCGATGAAGACGTCCGACAGCTCTGTATCGCGCAGTACGCAGTCGAGACGAGCAACAGCAGCGCACTGTTCTGGGACTACGTCGCAGCGTTCAACCGCGAGTGCAGCGCTGCAGCCGCGACACCAGCGAACGGATTCAACGCCGCGTGCTCGCGTCAAGTGCTTGCGTCGCTCAGCATTCCAGTGGACGCGATCGACGCGTGTGTGAATGAGCAAGGCGAGTCGCTGCTGGCCGCTCAAGTCGCTGCAAAGCGCATGTCTAGTGTCATGTCTGTGCCGCAGCTCACGATCGACAACGAGCAACTCCATACCGACTCGCTCGCGTGCGCTGAGCCGATCTCACTCGCAAGCTGCGCACCATTGCGCATGCTCTGCAGTGAGCTGGAGCACAGTGTTGCTCCTGCTGCGATGCCACGTGCGTGCTCGCCAGTGTTCTGGGACGCGATCTGTCCACTACCACTCGAGCGCGATGATTGTGGCGAGTGCACGTTGCGCTCGGACCCGAAGCTCTGGAACCACAAGTGTGCAGGCTGCGATGGCGTGCCACACAGTGGAAAAGACCTTGACGAGTGCGGCGTGTGCGGCGGCACGGGATCGTTTGACGTCTGCGGACGGTGCCTTTCACACGACGACCCGACGCGCAACAAGAGCTGCGTCGACTGCAAAGGTGTGCCGAACGGCGCGTCCAAGCGCGATCCGTGCGGTGTCTGTGATGGTCACGGATCGTTTGACGCCTGTGGACTCTGTCTCGATGCCCACGACCCGAGACGCCAGATTGTGCAGTGCCATGTAGTTGAAGACCCCGATGCAGTGAAAGGCAAAGTCGAGATCGCAGGCATCCACGCGAGAGAGTTCCGTGGCACACTGCTCGTGGGCTTCCAGCGCGCGATTGGTGCTGCAGCGCACGTGAGTGCTACTGAGGTGCTATTGAAGAGCGTCGTCGATGCTCCGACGTGCTCTTACAGCAGTGCGAGCAGCAACGGATGTGTCGAAGTCTTCTTCTTTGTACCGTGTGACGACGATGCGTGCCGCACATTGACGACAGCGCGGCTGCAAGACCCGAGCGCGTCGCTCACAGTCGCGATGAAAATGCGCGCGTACGTGGACGAAGTCGCGTTTGGTCTCGACGAAGCTGCGAGCATTGAGCACGTGCGAGTGCACTCGGTCTCGAGTTTGTCAGCGCAAAGTAGCGATGCGGCTGTGAGTGCGATACAAGCAGCAAGTGACGCCATTGTTGGTGAAGTGACCAGCAGCAGTGGCAACTCGTCGACAGCAGGTGTTGTGCTCGGTGCGCTCTGCTTCGTGACGCTCGTCGCAGGTTTCGTTGCGCTCAGAGCGCGCGACAACCGCATCCGACGCGAGTTCCAGCAGATGTTTGCTGCGTACACGCCGCTCACATCGCTAGACCACGAAGACGACCGCTTTCCAGGCGTGTAAGTCGTCAGCAGTGAAGATGAGAGGCGTGGATCTAGGATATGGTGTTGACAATGCAAACGACAAAGAGGGTTGAGTGAGAAGCAACAGGGCAACAGGGCAGGACATGAAGCTGGCGCTTCGCGTGAACGAGACTTGTGTAGTGTCCTAAGATAGGACTTGAGGAATCCATCTATCTGACATTTACAAATATCGGATATATTTGTAAGTGCATGAAAATCAAAAATATATTACTGAACACAGTGTATTATCTAACATCCTTAACAAAATGTCCAGAATACATTTTGTACAACATAAGATCGAAGACGTGTTTGTACAAAAGTTACTTCTATTATATACATTGAAGGTGTCTTTGGGTGCTTGTCGCCAATCTCGACCTAGCTACATCACCTCTCACAAGACCGCAGCGCCGCGCTAACTCTCCTTGCTCTCATTGCACCCTGCCTGTGACTGCGAGTCATTACGCTGAGTAACCTGGAAAGATGTAGTGTTGAATGGCTAATGATATGTTACATCAGTGGACAAATGAACGCTTCTTGCTCGCTTGAACATGGTGCCGGTGTTTAGTGTGCCTGCAATGTATGACTACCCTCTTAACTGCACTGATGTGCTTGCTCGTTGGCCGCTGCACGAACCGACTGAGCCCGATCGCAAATGAGATGTCTGGTCGCGTGGATGTCGACAAGTACATGAGCGCGTCCACTGCAGCTCGGGTACGGAACGGCTCGTTCTGCACGTCGTCTTGGCTCAGCTGCCCAAGGCGAAGATAAGCACAGCAGCAGGAGCGAGTCTCAGCTCAAGCGCCAGTGTCAGGAGTAGAAGCGTGCATTGATACTGGTAGCAACACGGAGTGCTACATTTGCGAACGAGCTAGCTGGGAGATGTGAGCAATAGCGCC
>JAASFN010000507.1:0-18919 GCA_023333795.1 Globisporangium rhizosaccharum | reverse complement strand
TAACCGGACGTGTCCGAGTTACGCAGCACAGTTGCGAGGAAGCGTGTGTGAACACCTTCCGCAAGGATTCCAGTCGTAACGACGGAAGCAAAACAAGACACTTGGTTTGAGTGCTCCAAATTGTAACTGTTCATTTGAGTGGGATGTGCGGCTCCACCCTTTGGTGCGAGCCTCTAGACCTTTGTATGCAATACTAAGTCTAAGTCAACTAAAATATGAGTGGCTCTAAGAGTCCTGCGTTACTGATTGGATAATATTCTGGGATATCTACCAATTAGAGCTGCCGCCAATGAAGGCCGGTCTTAAAGAAGTGCGTGAAATGTAATTCCGCAAGGCTGGGTTATTATCACATAACCACAGCTTGTGTACCCCGTTACAGCAGAGCTGCCTCGAACGGCTGCACTTTGCGCTCACGTTTGTAGATGCCGACACTACTCGCTTCCAAACAATGTACGACATCGTCCATCTTGACGAGAAGTGATTCTTAGTGCACCGCGTGTCGAGCAGGTACATTCTGTCTGACAGCGAGCGTGTGCCACACTGGACGCGCTCGCGCAAACAACACATAGCAAAGGTCATGTTCCTTGCCGCAGTCGCAAGACCTCAATACGACTACGACATGGCCAGCGGTTTTGATCCGAAGATCGGGATATTTTCGATCGTGGACGAGAAGCCGGCGCAACGAATCACCAAGTACCGGGTGCACGAGGACATGATGATCACGCCGCGCAACGTCATGAGCGCGAGCTGCTTCAGACGAAGGTACTGCCGGCGATCAAGGCGCAAATGCCTGGTCCGTTGCTGCAATTTGGTCATTGCTAGTCCGCTCGCTCACCGCGCTTCGTTGTGCATTTCCTCACAGGCGCTCGCTCTCGCATCATGTGGCTCCAGCAAGACAATTTCTTGCTGCAAACGTCGGCTGAGAACACGGTCGAGCAAGCTGGGCGAGGGCTCAATGTCCGTGTGTTGCGCCAGCCTCCTCGCTCGCTTGATCTCAATGCTCGACTTGGGCTTCTTCAACGAAATTCATAGCGTGTACAAGCGGTGGAAATAATAAGCAGCAGAAAACGTTTTTGCGGACAGATTAGTGGTTTGTTTTGCACTTGGAGCTTGAGAAAGCACGAAAACATTGATATGCTATGACCCAAGCACTTGAAAACCACATCAATTCAAACGTTAGAGATTGTGTCAGTGGCTACCTAAACATGATCAGCGCCTACCTCAACAGCTGACGTCGCTCTCAAGTTGCTTTGTCAGGCAACCTCAAGCACCTCAACATGGGTTAATTTTGGACATTGTTAAACAAATCAAAGTGGGTTAATTTCTTGCAAGAATATCATAAATAGTAGTCGACATTATCACTTGAGTTCACTATTCAGTCGAATTATTTATTATCTTGCAGATTACGTCATGAGAATTGTCCCGATTGTCCCGAACGCAAGTGCCGCGTGGTCATTTGCTGGTGTTCTTCACCAAAGATCGCAGCAGCTTGAGCGAGCACATTCGCGATTCGACGGCGAAGAGAAGAAGCTTCTGCACGCGAGGTACGACGACGTCGTTGCGATCGTCTACGACGTCTGTGTTTGTTTGGCTATGTCTCTGTGTGCAAGTGCTGTTGCCAGTATGTGCATGTGTGCGCATGCGTGTGTGAATGGCGTGATGTCGTCTTCCCCCTCTGCTCCCCCTTCTCGAACACGCGACGGCTGAGGAAAGATCGCACTCGCTCATGTGCACACCTGTGTGTCTGTGAGGGGGATCGCATGACTAGAACGCATGAAGCGACCGTTTGCATCTCTGTGTGTAGCTCTCTTGCGCGTGTATGTGTATGTGCGTGCATGCTCTTTGACGAGCGCCACGTGTCCTAACAGATCCTGTCGTCTCGCTTCACTTGCTCACTCGCTCGCTGCAGACGCGCGACTCCGCATCGTTCTTCCCCACCACTAGCGCCTCCTACAAGCACTCACCATGAGCGACAAGTACGTCTCGCACTCTTCTCTCTCTCTCTCCTCGATACTCAATCACCCAATCACCCATTCACCCACTTTCGTGTGCTCGCCCTCTAGAAAAGAAGAGTTCAAGACTGGGATCATGGACCGCAAGCGCGCACCGAACCGCTTGATCGTTGACGAAGCGACGAACGACGACAACTCGGTCATCGCCTTGAGCATGGCGAAGATGGAGGAGCTCCAGCTCTTTCGCGGCGACACGGTGCTGATCAAAGGCAAGAAAGGGCGCGACACGGTCTGCGTCGTGCTCCAAGACGAGACCGTGGACGACGCGAGCGTGCGCATGAACAAAGTCGTGCGCAAGAACTTGCGCGTGCGTCTTGGAGACGTCGTGAGCATCACAACGTGCGGCGACGTGCCGTACGGCAAGCGCATCCACGTGCTCCCGATCGACGACACGATCGAAGGCGTGACTGGCAACCTCTTTGACGTGTACCTTAAGCCGTACTTTGTCGAAGCGTACCGACCTGTGAAGAAAGGCGACCTCTTCCTCGTGCGCCAAGCGATGCACCCAGTCGAGTTCAAAGTCGTCGAGTGCGAACCAGGGCCGTACTGCATCGTTGCGCCCGACACGATCATCCACTGCGAAGGCGAGCCCGTGCGCCGTGAAGACGAAGAGAAGATGGACGACGTTGGGTACGACGACATTGGCGGCTGCCGCCGGCAAATGGCGATGATCCGCGAGATGATTGAGCTCCCACTGCGCCACCCGACGCTGTTCAAGACGCTCGGTGTCAAGCCACCGCGCGGCGTGTTGCTCTACGGACCACCAGGGTCTGGTAAGACGCTCATTGCGCGCGCAGTCGCGAACGAGACGGGCGCGTTCTTCTTCTTGATCAACGGCCCAGAGATCATGTCGAAGATGGCCGGTGAGTCCGAGAGCAACTTGCGCAAAGCGTTTGAAGAGGCGGAGAAGAACGCGCCGGCGATCATCTTCATTGATGAAATCGACTCGATCGCACCGAAGCGCGAGAAGACGAACGGCGAAGTCGAGCGCCGCATTGTCTCGCAGCTCTTGACGCTCATGGACGGACTCAAGCAGCGCTCGAGCGTCGTTGTCATCGGTGCAACGAACCGACCGAACAGCATGGACCCAGCGCTGCGCCGCTTTGGTCGCTTTGACCGCGAGATTGACATTGGCGTCCCAGACGAGAACGGTCGCCTTGAAGTCTTCCGCATCCACACGCGCAACATGAAGCTCGACGACGACGTCGACCCAGAGATGATTGCGCGCGACACGCAGGGCTTTGTTGGTGCCGACATGGCGGCGCTGTGTACCGAAGCGGCGCTCCAGTGCATTCGCGAGAAGATGGACGTGATTGACATTGAAGATGACTCGATCGACGCAGAGATCCTGAACTCGATGTCGGTCACGCAGGCGCACTTCAAGTACGCGCTCGGCGTCTCGAACCCGTCGTCGCTCCGTGAGACGACAGTCGAAGTCCCAACGGTCACGTGGAAGGACATTGGCGGTCTCGAAGGCGTGAAGCGCGAGCTCCGTGAACTTGTCCAGTACCCAGTTGAGCACCCAGAGAAGTTTGAAAAGTACGGCTTGAGTCCGTCAAAGGGCGTGCTCTTCTACGGTCCACCAGGTTGCGGTAAGACGCTCTTGGCAAAGGCTGTCGCGAACGAGTGCCAGGCAAACTTCATCTCAGTCAAGGGTCCAGAGCTCTTGACGATGTGGTTTGGCGAGTCCGAGGCGAATGTCCGCGAAGTGTTTGACAAAGCGCGCGCCGCTGCGCCGTGCGTGCTCTTCTTTGACGAGCTCGACTCGATTGCGCAGCAACGTGGGAGCAGTGCAGGCGACGCTGGTGGCGCTGGCGACCGTGTCATGAACCAGCTCTTGACCGAGATGGACGGCATGGGCGTGAAGAAGAACGTGTTTATCATTGGTGCGACGAACCGACCGGACATCATTGACCCTGCGCTCATGCGTCCAGGACGTCTCGACCAGCTCATCTTCATCCCCATGCCCGACTACGAGTCGCGTCTGAGCATCTTGCGCTCCGTGCTGCGCAAGAGCCCTGTGTCGAAGGACGTCGACCTCAACTTCTTGGCGCAGCAGACGGACAAGTTCACGGGCGCCGACTTGACCGAGATCTGTCAGCGCGCGGCGAAGCTCGCGATCCGCGAGAGCATTGACCGCGACATGGAGCGCGACCGCCTGCGCGCTGAAGCTGGTGACGAGATGGAGGACATTGAAGAAGATGACCCAGTCCCAGAGATCACGCCGCGCCACTTTGAAGAAGCGGTGCGCAATGCGCGTCGCTCGGTCAGCGACCGCGACCTCGCGCAGTACTCGACGTTTGCGCAGACGCTCCAGCAGGCGCGCTCGCACGTCACGGCGTCTGGCACGTCGCTCGCAAACTTTTCGTTCCCGAACCGCAACACGACGGCGGCGGGTACTGCCGCAACTGCCGCAGCAGACGACGACGAAGAGGACTTGTACAGCTAGACAGACAGACGTACAAGCTCTGAACGACAAGACGAAGAACGAAGACAGAAGACAGGAGGACGAACAGATTGTGTGCACGTGTAGAGCGACGGATGCGTGTGTGAGGGCGATCTGACTGAGGACTGCGACTCGTCAGCGCGCGCTTGCGACTGTGAGCGAGCTCCATCACTACCACCACCAGCATCGTCTCGACTCTCTCTTAATATGCGGTCTTGAAACCCAGCGAGTCGTCTTTGTTCATATGCTGGATGGTCGTGCTTGTGATGGAGAGAGATTGATGAGCACTTGCGCTACCACGCGAATGCAGCGACTGCAGCGACGAGCACAGCGCTGAGCGTGAGAAACTGCGAGGATGTCGACATCGCGCTGCTTGACGTTGGTGCTGCAGTTTCGTTCCCGACGACCTCACCGATGCTCGAATCTCTTCTGCTGCTGCTGATGTGAGCAGAGCGGTTGTTGGCTACTGTCGATTGCATCTGTTTGCCGATTGCGGACTTGGCATGAAGCACCAACTTGCTGCTGACTCCTGCTTGGACCTCGTTCTCGTGGACTCTGCCTGCTGAACCAGCTGAGCGTCGACTCATCCTGCTTGCATCCGATTCAGCAAGTGAGCCACTACGTGCATTGCTCTTTGCAGATCCACTGGAACTTGGTGATAGAGTCTTGACGAGTGCTCTATGCGGTTGTGTGAGCGGTGGACCACCTGATGGCAGCAGACTTGGCGGCGCGTTCGCACTCGGACGTGTGCGAGTCCAGGCTTGTTGCTGATCCCTGTTGGCTTGAGACTGGACGTAGCGACAGCAATTCGCGCTGGACTCGGAACGGCGCCATCGACTGCCGTGACGACAACAACTGCGAACAGCAGCCACAGCCCAATGGAACCGAAGAGCTTGTGCATGCCGACTGAGACGCTACGGCTGTAGTAGGTGAAGATGCTTGCCGCACGATGCGCCTTCTGCACTAAGCGTTGCCAGCCGTCCTGATCAAAGATGGACGAGTCGCTGAAGACTATCTGAATGACACGCGGGTCACCGCGTTGTTGAAAAGCTCCGGGATATGATTCAGTCGGAGTAACTTCTTCGCATGCCGATGCTCATCACTAGCTCTTGCAACTCAGAGTGGTGTTGCTGATGCTGCGGGTGGACTGCTCGAGGAAGCTGGGTCACGATGATGAAAGGCGCTACATGATCGAAGGATGCCTCTAGTACCAGTGATTCAAAGACGACAAAGCTTCTTGGATTGCCTCGAGTGAATATGAAGACTGAGTGCAATGCGCCTGGAGACTTGCAAGCGACGGCATCTTCAACGGCACTGATCGCCCATGACGTCAGGGTACGACGATACGAGTCAGCATTGCAACCGGACATGCAGTTCACACAGACCGACACACACCTGCAGTGCTTTGTCCAGCTCGTCGCGTATCAGCTGCTGATCAGCGAGCTTAGCTGCCACTCGCTCGCTCTCGCGGTCCACCTCGCTCAGCGTGTCGTACAAAAGCGCGAGCTCTTTGCTCAGTTTGGTGTTTGCTGCTCGCGACGTGCCGACTTGATCTTCAAGCGTCGTGGACTGCTTTGTCAAGTCGCTCACACTCTTGCGCAAGTCTTGCGTCTGCTTCTCAAGACTCTGGATCTGCGTCTTTGCGTGTGCAATGTGCACATCGGCATCACCAGAGGCAGTGCGCTCCAGCGCTATGGTTGCCTCAGACAGCTTGGTCTTGAGCTGTTACACAAACACATCACGTCAGCTTCGATGTGAGATATCACGTTGAACTCGACACTGAAGCTACATGCTCGAGTGAGACTTGCCTGGCTGATCTCCGCTTCCTTTGCACTCGCGACAGCCTGCGAAGACACATGGTAGGGAACACCTCATTGTGAGCCATTTACCACGCGACTTTGCCAATGCCAACACGCTCGCTGTCAGGCATACCTCTTTGTCGCGCACGATAGCGTTGAGCTTCTGAAGCTCGGCGCGCTTTGCATCGATGTCACGTTGCATATCGGCCGAACTGAATCGAGTGGCTCCGCGATCGAACGTGCGCACTTTGGTTTCCAGCTCGGCGATGCTCTCCTGTTCACCGCAACGTCAGTCGGATTTCATCACAAGCATCAAGACTACTTCGTTTGGCTTCCACGCACCTCTTTGCGGCGGATGTCTTCACAGAGGTTCTGCAACCTATCCAGACTGCACCGTTAGCAGACTTCCATTCCAGCCAAGTCGCCGACATGGACATGGATATCATGCACATGCGTACTTTGTGTCGAGCACGTCCTGCTCGACTCGCAGCGCTCCAACGACAGAGTACACGTCTTCGTTTGCCATCTGAGCGCGCTCGAGCTCTATGTGGTGCAATTGACAACAACGTGAGTTCTCGAGTCGAGACGCCGAACGCAAGGACACACTACAGAAGGAGCAGACGTACCTGAGGTAACAAATGTGATCCGTCTGCGCAGCGACGCCATCTCGTTTTTCATCTGCGACCGAAGCTTCTTGCGCTTCGTCTTGAGCTTTGAGCTCGATCGTCCTGACATCCGTTCGTGTAACGCAGACATGAGTAACTCGCATCGGTAGCCATCGAGTGTCGGCACATCTGCTCGCTCACCGTTGTCGACCTTGAGCTCGGCAATCTCGCGTAGCAGCCGTCGCCGAACCAACTCGGCTTCCTTCTCTTCTGAGCGCACAGTTTGCCGCAGATCTTGGATCTCGTCTTGCGTTTGCTCAAGTGCAGCAGCAAGCTCTGCGTTCTTCGCGACAAACGCGTCTGTCTCGATTTGCAGCTGTGTGCATTGCTGCTGAATGAGCTGCTGCTTCGCTCGGAGCTTCCGGCG
Organism: Globisporangium rhizosaccharum; assembly: GCA_023333795.1. NCBI lineage: Eukaryota > Oomycota > Peronosporomycetes > Pythiales > Pythiaceae > Globisporangium > Globisporangium rhizosaccharum. The sequence continues at coordinate 11,630 of JAASFN010000507.1, read as the reverse complement.
CTCAGAGTTGATCTCGTCCAAGCAGGTTGGCTCGTCAAGTTTTGAGCGAGCTGGTGAGAAGTACGCAGTCGTAGCAACAGAGTTAGGAAGCACATCATGAGCCAGAAAGTGTGAAGGATGTTGACGAACCGTGCGCGATCTTGGTGTCAGTGGAGCTCTCGAGCGATGCAAGTTTGTCGACGTAGGTGCTCGAGCCCACCATCTGCACTCGCATTGCAACCATGCTAGCACGCAACACTTGATACGCGCGATGGAGCTGCGTCACTTGCGCTGAGCGTGTTGCGATTGCATCTGCCAGAGCGTGTTGCGTCAGTCGTCACACACACATGTTCACATGCGACCTGAATCATGCGGAGTACCTCGAAACTGCTTTTGCTTTGCCTCTGCCACTGCCGCACGCACAACGCCGTACAACAGTTAGGCCCGCATACACTAGATTCGCAAAGCACACCAAGAACCACAGCTCACACGCGCCACTTACAGATCTGCTTCTCTTCCAGTAGCGTCAGGTTGCGGAGGTCGCTCACAAGCGTTCGCTTCAACTCGCTGTTGCGCGCTTGCTCTTTCCGGATCGACCGCTGCATATCCAAACGAAATAGCCATACGAGTCAGCGCTCTCATCGCTTGCGTGGTCCTCATACACTAAGTGTCGTGCAGCCATTGTTCACACAGAGCCAGACAGACCTTGAAGTGCTCGACTCGGACGTTCACTGCGTCGACGTTCTCTTCTCGCTGCTTGATGTTCTCCATCAGCTCCATCTCCGAGTGCATCATTTCGACTGCACGTGCAAGTCAGCGACACGAGCACATTTGGCAGCAAACGTATGCATGCTACCTCCACACGCAGTTTACTCGTTCGTACCAATGTACTTGCGCAGCTCGCTGATCTCGTCGGCTGCATATGCGCTCGCATGCTCGTTCGATGCACGCTCGCGCGGCTGCGACGCGCTCATACTCGTGCGCTCGTGCTGCTTGTCGATCGGCATGACTTGGTGCTTGCTTCAATGTGCGTGCGGAATGCTCGCTCGCGAGTGCAGGTCGCAATGGCTTCAAAGTGCAACCTCTCTCTACAAGAGCCATTTTCAGCATCTTCCTCTATAGAAGCAGCATATGTGCATCGAGCATACAAACTGCAAGATGTAATGTGCCCACAGCAACTCGCATTTCACATCCGCATCATCTGCATCATTCGCTCTCTTGAGCTCTTCTTGCGCTTACATGCTCACTCTACCTACTTCCACACTTTGATGAGGCCGTCGCGGCCGCTCGAGACGAGCATCGGACCGTTCAGGTCCACGAGCGTCAAGTCCAAGATACAGTCTGTGTGCGCAGGCGACGGCGCAACGAGTCCGCGGCGCTCCATCGTCACAGCGCTCTCGACGCCGCCGCCAGTCGCAGACACTGTGCTCATGCTCCCGCGCGACCCAAAGTACGACGAGTCTTGACAGACTGTGATCACTGGCGGCGTGAGCTTGCTCCACGCCATCTCGGGCTTTGTGATCGCAGCAGGCGGCAAGCGTGCAGCTGCTGCTGCTGACGGTGCGTCACTGCCATTTGCTTGCTGCTGCTGCTGGTGCGACGAGCTCATGCGCCACCAGTCTGCTGGTGCAGTCTGGTTGTCGTAGAACGACTTGGACTCGCCACTGCCGCACACCGTGTACGACGCTTTGCCATTGCGGATGTCCCAGTACCGGATCTGCTTGTCTTCACCGCCAGTAATGAGCGCATCCGACATGCCGCGGAAGTGCAGTGACGGACACAATAGTGCGCGCACACACGGTTCTTCACTGTACGACGTCGTTGCAATGTCGTCGAACGCAGTCGCAATGCCGTAGATGCCGAGGAAGCTCCCGAGGACGCACCGACTGCGCTGTGGGATCGGGACGTGCAGCAGCGTCGGGCACTTGCCAGCTTCTGCTTCCGACGCTTGGACGTGCAGTGTCCGAAAGATCGCGCGGCACGCGCCAATGCTCAGATCAAATACAGCGACTTCGCCGTCGCCGGCCGCGACAAACACGAGCGGGACCGAGACTTCGTCGAGCGGGAGCGTGTTTGGCAAACCGACACACGGCTTCATGCGGTGGATCGACCGGTGCGACGAGTGGCGCCAGATGCGAATGAGCACGAGAAACCGGAGATCCCAGAGACAGATGAAGCCGCGACTCGTGCCGACGGCGAACCAGCTCACGTCGAGCGAGTGCGTCATGCACGTGACGTACCCGAGCTCTGGGAACACCTCCAAGCGCCACGCTTCGCGCCGCATGCGCAAGTCCCACGCGTGGATCGTGCCATTGCGCGTCGCGTAGATCAAGAGCGACTCGGTGACGTTGTTGAGATGGTCAAGCACCATCACGGCGCTGTTCTCGGTCCGGAGCTCTTTGAGGCCGGTGGCGTGGAAGTTGCCACCGACAGCGTTCACTTTGTCGACGCGGAAGACGTGGACGCTCCCGTTGCTCGACGCCGAAGCGACCGAGTGGCTGTTGTCGAGCACGATCATGTCAGTCAGGACGCCACCTTGGCCGTCGTACGTGCACCGCGAGCCCTGGTTGATGCTGTGCTGCATCGACCGGATCGACCAGAGCTTCACAGTCCCGTCGTTCGACGCTGACGCCAAGAAGCTAAAGTCTTGCGCGGCGCCAATGCGGTTGACTGCGCCAGTGTGCTCCGCGAGCTCGGCCACGAGGATGTTCATGCGCGGCCGCCAGCCGCGGTACGAGTACGACGTGAAGCTGCTCGTGCCGTTCACACCAGCTGCACCGGCACTCGATGCGTTCCCAGTCCCAGACGGCATGCCAAACGTCGGGACGTTGTACAGTTGACTCGCAGGCGACCCAGCAGCGGCTGCACTTGCGTTGCTGCCTCCGCCACCGCCACGATCGCTCCCTGGCGACGCTGCCGCTGCTGCGCCAGCACCGAGTGCAGACGGACTCTGCAAGTTCACGTACGGACTCAGCGGATGGCTGTAGATCGAGTAGTAGCTCCCGTCCGGTTGCCGCAATGACCCAAGATCTGGCGGCAGTGGCGGAATCCCAAGTGCTGTGAGCCGCGCCAAGAGCTTCCGCGAGTTCCGCAGCGCAGGGTCCATCGCCGACTCTTTGAACGCAAAGTAGTGGTGGTACGTCGAGTGCGCTTTCTTCATCACGCGCTGGCGCGACGGTGAGATCGGCGACTGGTGCGGATCCAACAGACTCCCAACGCCGTCGCCGCGGTACATGTCGTGGACATTCATGTTGAGCATACTCACCATCACACCGCCGCTCATGGACGCAAAGTGGTTCGCGTCAGCATGTGACGACGGAGTCAATGGCAGTCCCGACTCGTCGTAGCCGCCTGCGCCAGTTGCGTACGCGGCGCTCGCGCTCATGCTCGATGCCATTGGGAGACTCGGGGCTTCAAGGCCGTACATCTTGAAGACAACAGAGAGCGGGAGGTTGTCGAGGAGCTGTGGGTTTGGTACTGACGACGAACCGTTCGGCGCCATGAGCTGCCCGTACGCAGACGGCACGATCGCCGTACCAGGCGACGAGCGGTAGTGCGACGCACTACTGCCACCACCGCCACCTGGCTGGACCGTCACGAGTGCAGTCGAGTTGCCAGTCGCAACGACCGCGGATGCAGACTGCGGCGCTGCGAGTGTCGCGGACGGGAGCCCCACGAGGTTGAGACTCTTGAGCGGCTGCGCAGTCGAGAGCGCGTAGCGCATGTCGGGGACGTACAGCACGCGCAAGTGCGAGCGCGAGATCTTTCGCGCAAACGGGTTCGCGCCGACGGGCGCGACTGCTGACGCAGCGCCACGCTCCGATGGTGTGTGCCCTTGCATCCGCGCCGTCTGCTCCGAGTGCGCAAGCTCCATCTTGCTCCGCATGTGCATCGACGCAATGCCGACGTACTGCTGCATGAGCTTGAGCGCTTGGATCTCGTTCTTCCGGTGCTCAATGCTGCTCGGGGCGTCCGGGCTGTTGCTGCCGCTGCGCGCGCCACCAGGCGACGTCGACGCTGACCGATTGAAGCTGTAGTTGTCGATCGAGTCGACGCTCGAGAGCACGTCGCGCGTCCTCCGGCCCGTTGTGCGGTCGCCATCGCCGTCGCGCGGGACGAGGTGCAGGAACATCTCCATCTCTGCAATGATCTCGTTTGACCCTGCAGACGACGCGATCAGCGCAGCGTCAAACGTCTCGCGCGACACGTGCGAGCGACAGCAGTCGCGCAGGCGCAAGAGCACGTCTTGCTCGTGCTCGTCGACAAGGAACACCATGCTCTTGCGCAAGAACGGCCGCAGGAGTGGACTCAAAAATACGTTCGCGTCGACGCTGCCCATTTGAATCGCAATGTGCACCATGAGCTTGAGCACAGCGTCGCGGATCCACCAGCTCGGATGGAGCAACAGTGCGCACGTCATCTTGGCTTTCTCCACGAGCGCGCTCGTGTTCTTCTGGAAGAGACCGAGCTGACAGAGTCCGCTCAAGCACTCGAGTGCCTTTGTGATCACGATCTCCTGGACGTCAAACAGCGCTTGCTCGATGCACGGGAGGATGTAGAGCTCGACGGTCACGCGCCCGACGAACGAGCACAAGCCGACGATGTAGTCAAAGAACGCGCCGCGGAGCTCCCAGTCGCGGTCATTGAGGAACGTAATGAGCTGCGGGAGCACGACATCGAGCGTCCGCTCGCGACCAAAGAACACACAGAGGCGCGTGATGTCGACAAGGAGCGCGCGCTTCACGAGCGCAGACGACGCTTTCTGGTCGGGCGCAGCGAGCTGGATCACGAAGCGCGAGATGAGCTTGTGGAGCTTGTTGAGCTCTTTGTCAAAGCTGTTCGAGACGAGACTCACCGGCGGCGACGCGGCGGTGTTTGGGTCGTACCCGCGCGTTGACATCGTTGCAGCAGACGACGACTGCGACGACGTTGAGCTCGCGAGGCTGCGCTGCTTCATCGCATGGGCGATCTCGAGGAACCGCCGACTCGTGGCAGCGAGTTGTGGGAGGCACTCGGCGAACGTGATGCGCACGAGCTCGTCTGGGTCGGACGGGAACTGGCTCAGCGCTGGCAAGATGTACTGCGGGAAGATCGACGCGTCCGAGAGCGGGAACGCCTCGATGAGCGACAGCAAGAGCGTCGTTGTCCGTAGTGCGAGCGCTCGGACCGTCGCGCTCAGGTCTTCAAAGAGCTCGAGCAAGAACGGCACGAGGCGCTGGAGCCGCACTTCGTCGCTTGCGAGCTTCCCGAGCGACTTGATCAAGTACACGGCCGTGAGCTTCGTCTCTGGGACTTCGCAGTGCCGAATGCTCGAGCACACGAGCGAGAGGATGATCACAATGCCGTTGCGGTCGCTGGACCAGGGCTCCGTCGACGCCTTGCGCTTCGACTTGCGCGTGCGCTCGGCGCCATCTGGGTACCGCGTGTCTGTAGTCGCAGCTGTCCGACCGCTACGAGCATCGTCGAGGTCGCTCCGGCTCGCGCTCATGTCGCTTCGTGCTCCTGTCGTGGACCCAGTGGCAGACTCGGCGGTGTAGTCCAAGAGCAGCGACTGCTTCTTCTTCTGCGTGAGCGCGTTGTACTGGTCGTGGAGCTTCTCGATCTTCTTCTTCTGGACCGTGCCGCTGAGGTTCGTCATGTTCCCGTCCGCCGTCTCGCGCGCGCGGTCGACTTTCAGCATCGCCTCGGCAGCTTCGCGCTCGTTGCGTCGCCGGTCCGTCTTGTTCCCATTCGCTGCTGCGGTCGTGAGCTCGAGCTCTTCGAGCACGCGCTGTGCGACGTGGGTCTGACCATCCGCAGCGACAATGTCCAAGTTCACTTGCCGGTCCGAGCCGTAGCCTTCTTTCAGTCGGAGCTTGAAGAAGTCTTCGCCTTCGGGGTCGTCGACGCCCGCGACTTCGCGCACGAGGCGACCATAGTACTTGCACACGAGGCGGATGCGTGCGTCCGGGACTTTGCCGCCGCGACCGAGCACGAGCATGAGGAAGCGGAAGAGGAACGTCTCAAAGTACGTCGGAAAGAGTCCGTGGCTGCTGCTCGTGTACCGCGCGAGGTACTCTTTCGCAGACGACCGCGCGCGTGGATCGAGCTGGAGCATGTGCAAGAGCATCTCTTCAAGGCGCGAGTCGCCGATTTTCTTGAGCGACGTGCGCAAGTGCTCCGTGTCGCCCGTGCGGTACTTGAGCAAGCTCGGGAGGTCAAACAACGGCTTGCCGCCGAGGAAGATCTCAGCGATGACACAGCCGGCCGAGAAGATGTCCATCGACTCTTGGAGCTTCCCTTCGCGCTTGTTCCGGAGCGCAGACGGCATCGCACTGGCAAATGACGACGTGCCGCTTGTTGTCGACGATGTTGGCGTTGCTGCTGGGTACGACGGCGTGGCGCCGCCGCCGCCCATGGCCAAGAAGTGCCGGTCAACCTCTTCGACAGACACTTCACTGTCCGCCATGCGCGAGAGCATCATCGCGTCTGCGCCTTTCGACGTCGCACTCGACGGTGTGCTCGCGACGCCCGACACTGTCGACGATGAGCCATAGAAGCGCTCGGGCGCGACGCTGCAGCCGCGGCGCGTTGCGTCGATCGCGCAAAAGTAGTAGTTGTAGTCGGCCGGGTCGTCCTCGGGGATGTACGTCGGCTTGAACGGCGCAAAGTCTGTGAGGAAGACCCAGTTCCAGCTCGTCACGACGATGTTCTCTTGCTTGATGTCGCCGTGGCAGATGCCCTTGGCGTGGCTCTGCTCCAGAGCGCGAAGGAGCTGGAACGCGAGCCACTTCTTCTCAATCTGCGTCAGGAAGGGCCGCGAGCAGATCCGGTCGTACAGGTTCGCGCCAAAGTACTGCCGCACGAGGAACGCGACGTTGAACTTCTTGGACAAGCGAAAGTCCGCGTACGGGATCAAGTTTGGCTGCTGCTCGAGCGAGAACGCACTGAGCAAGCGCTGGAGCGACGCCTGCGCTGGTGCGAGGCTCTCGCTTGCGTCGTACTTGCGGTAGACTTTGACGACCAAGTGGCCGTCGTCGCACTTGCAGTAGATCGTTTTGAGGAACTTGCCGTCGCCAATGAGACTCCCAAACATGAGGTTGATGTTCATCGACTGTGGCGCGTAGTCCATCAAGTACGTCCGGTACTGCGACGCACTGTCGAGCTGACTCGGCGGCTGCGCGCGCGGCGCTGCATTCCCCATTGTGCTGAGCGAGTAGTTCTGTCTGTCTGTCTTACGCGACTACACGTGCGTATGGGCTGACCTGCTGCTGCTCCCTCGCGTTCGTTCACAAGAGCGAGCACGAGTGTTGGATCGAGTAAAGGATCGATCGCTTGAACGCGCTGCTGCTGTGAGTGCGAGACGTCACGCAAATGGATCGACTCGGCTGCTTAGCGGATCGAACGTCGACGTACGTACGCAGCCACTCACTCACGCGTATACGCTGCTGCTGCTGCTGCAGATACGAAGCCGCGTCTCCCTCGCCGCTCCTCTGCTCTTGCTGCTGCTGCGATCGTCGTCGCCGTCGCCTTGTGGAAAACGCCCCTTTTCCCCGCTACTGTACCGCTCACACTGGTACATCCACACGCACGCAAGTCACACAGAAAACGTACCTATGCGAACCCCGCTCTCTGCTGACATGTTCACATTCAGTGACCAAGCTTCATGAACAGCTCCACGATGCAAGCAACGTTCACTTGGCTGTCGTTATGGCTCACACGCTCGTCTACCAAAGCCTACCTACGTGCCTCGAACCAAGCTAGCGCTTCGAGAACTTGCCTTTGCCAAACGCGCCTTTCTTGGGCTTCGCGGACACGACTTCGACTGCGTCCTTGTCCTTGCTGCGGCCACTCGCTGGCGCCTTTGCCTTGTGGCCCTTGCGACCGAGCGTCGCTTTGCGGTTCGCGCGCGCTTCTTTCAGCTTTGCGCGCTTCGATGGCAGCGCCATGCCGCGGCGCTTTAGCTGTATCCGCTGGAACAGACTTAGCTGCTTCTCTTTGAACTTGGCGTGGCCATCAGACGACGCTTTGCCAGTCTCGTCGTCGTCGTCGTCCGAGAGGTCGTACTCGTCAGCGCTGATCTCGTCGTCGCTGCTGTCGCTCTTGAGGTCGCCGATCGACGTCGTGACTGTGACGACGTCGCCAAACTTGTGCTGCGTATGCGCGTCGTCAAACTGCATGACGTTCGTCACTGGCGCATCGTCAGCGTCGCTCTCGTCGCCAGTCGCTGCTGCCTTTGCGTCGTCGTCGCTCGCTGGCGGCTCGAGCAAGTTTAGCTCAGCGAGCTTTGCCTTTTGCTCTTCGCGGCGCTAGTTCATGATGCAAACGAACGTACGTGTCGGTAAGTGACACAGACTCTCATTCGTTTGCTATCCACACGAGCGCATGTACCTGCTTGCGCGCTTCGAGCAGCCGTTTCTGCTGCTTGAACGCCTCCATGTCGAGCCCAAAGCGACGGCGCTCTTGTTTGCGCTTGTGGAAGCCCGTCAAGTACTCACTACATGACCCATTACACAGCGACATTGTGAGTAAGTGCCTGCGCAACACATGCCTGCACGCACTGGCAGGAGCTACGTACGTGCGCTTCTCGGGGTCGAACGTGATCACGAGCTTCGACTTCTTCTTCAGATTCGGCTTCTTGCTGCCGCCAGTACCGATGCTGCCTTTGCGGCCGTCATGGCCACTGTTGCTACCAGCGCCGCTCTTCTTCTTCGCGCCGTGCTTGTTGCCGCCGCGCTTCATGTTCTTCGCGCCGCCGCCTTTCGGTGCCATCGTGCCGTCTCGAGTGTGTTGCCACCACCAACTCGTTTGTGTCGTCTATTTCATTAGCTGATAGTGAAGAAAAACAGGGTTTCGTTCTGGCTTTTAATTTCTAGCGCATAGAGTACATCTGCCGTTGAGCCTCTGTTTGCACCCACGTGCTCAAACAGCTCAAGAAAGCGAAGAAGTCAGGGCGACGACGACGTCTGCGTGTGTGTGTCTGCGACCGCCACCTCCTCTGCTCACGAGCTAGCGCTACAGGAGACCAGCACATCACTTGTCTACTCGACAGCATGGGTGAAGAGGCTGTCAAGCCAATCCCGTTCGTGGTCGTCGCGGACGACGGGAGCTTTAGCGTGAACCCAGAAGCGTGCGAGCGCATCGAGCGCATCAAAGGCAAGCTCGTCGTCATTGCCGTCGCAGGGCTCTATCGCACAGGCAAGTCGTTCTTGCTCAACTTGCTCGTGCGCCATGCGCGCGGGATCGACATCAGCGGCGTGGCGTCCGACACAATGGCCGACGCCCCGGGCTTTGCTGTCGGCGGCACGGTCAATGCGTGTACAAAGGGGATTTGGATGTGGGGCGAGCCGATCGTGATGGACGACGGCACGAGCTACCTCTTCCTCGATACTGAGGGTCTCGGGTCCGTCGACCGCGAGCAGACACACGACACGCGCATCTTTGCGCTCGCGCTGCTCCTCGCAACGAACTTCATCTACAACAGCCGCGGCGTCATCGACGGCAATGCGATCGAAGACCTCTCGCTCGTCGTGAACCTGTCCAAGCACATCCAGACGTCATCTAGCTCCGGTGCAAAGGACGCAAGCGGCGCCGACTTGCACGAGTTCTTCCCGTCGTTCATGTGGGTCGTGCGCGACTTCACGCTCCAGCTCCAGGACAACGGCAAGAAGATCTCGTCGAAGCAGTACCTCGAGAACGCGCTCAAGCCGCAGGGCGGCTACAGCGATGACGCGGTCTCGAAAGACCAGATCCGGTCGCTCCTCGCCGACTTTTTCCGCCAGCGCGACTGCATCACGCTCGTGCGACCAGTGGACGACGAGCAGAAGCTCCGGACGCTCCCGACCGTACCGTACAGCGACCTCCGCGACGAGTTCCGCGCGATGTTTGAGACTCTGCGCAAGCGCCTCTTTGACCGAGCGAAGCCCAAGATGCTCTTTGGCAAAGCGCTCAATGGCGCAATGTACACGAACCTCGTGACGTCGTACGTCGAGGCGCTCAACAGCGGCAAAGCGCCGGTCATCTCGAGCGCCTGGAGCCGCGTCGTCCAAGCGCAGTGCGACGACGCTCTTGCCGATGCGATCGAGCTCTACAAGAAAGAGCTGAGCAGTCGCATCCGGCCGTTCACGTCGCCGGAGCAGTACGAACAGGACGCCGACTACGACGGCGGCAGTGCGAGTCAAGACGAGGCCGAGGCGCTCGCGGCGATCGACTTTGGCCAGGGTGACAACGCCATGTTTGACGAGTTTGGGAACCTCCGGACGGTCGCTGTGAAGGCGCCGGACGTGAACGCTGGAGACGACGACGAGACGGCGAATGGCGAGAGCGAGATGATCGACGTCATGGAGGACGAGGACGACGACCGCCCCGTGCGCATTGAGCGCACACGCTTGCCGTGTCCAGACGAGACGCTCGCGGCGGTCCATAAGCTCTGCAAGCGCATTGCAAAGAAGCGGCTGCGCGACGTCGTCGATAGCGACATGAGCGACGACGCGCAACAGTACGTCGCGAGCTTCCGCGCCGCGGTCACGAGCGCCCTAGAGCCGTACAAGCAGCAGAACGCCGCAGCGTCAATGGCGTACTGTCGCCACGTCCTTGAGGCGCTCAGTCGCCCTGGCCAAGCGTACTTGGAGGACACAAAGGAGAACAGCATCAAGTCGGCGATGGAGCTCCACCGCGAAGCGCGCGAGTACCTCGAGCACGACGTCGCGCTGCTCTACGACGCGTACTTCGAAAAAGCCGTCGGACCGTCGGCAGACGCTGCGTACTGCGAGTTTGTGAGCCAGACGGTCGTGAACCAGGTCATCCAGCGCACGGAGATGAGCAACGTCGCGCACATGACCGAAGTCCGCGCGCTCGAGGCGGCGATGAACGACATGAGCGTCCAAGTCGCCGTGGCGCAAGGCCAAGCAAGCGCGATGCACGACCTCGCGACGCAGCAGAAGCAAAAGTGCGAGCTGAGCGTGAAGGAGGCGGAGCAGCGGTGCCAGAGCGAAGTCGCCGCGCTCCGCGCGACGCTCGAGTTCAAGACGAACGAGCTCGAGCACGTCCTGAACCACAACTCGACGCTCAAGCGCCTTGCCGACACGGCGCAACAGGGACAGTATCGCGCAACCGAGTTCGCGACGTCGGCGTTTGCGAGCGTCTTCGCTGGGTACCTCATCAAGCAGCAGGGCGTGTCGAGCCAAGCGGCCGCGACAGGCGCAAAGCCCAAGTGGCAGCAGCGGTACTTTGTGCTCCAGGGCACACAGCTCTCGCTCTTTGACACGAAGGACGACTACGAGCGCTGCCGCTCCGACACGCCGCCAATGGACGTCACGGGCGCGCTCATTGAAGATAACTTTGCAGTTCCCGAGGCGTTCAGCATCTCGTTCGCCGAGAACAAGTTCTACCCGCTGCACCTGCACGCCAAGTCGCTCGAGACGAAGAAAGAGTGGGTCGACACGCTCCGACGCGCGTCGGCGTCGAACCGGACGTCGTCGTACGGCCACATGTCCATGGCCTCGAGCAAGTACATGCAGCTCTAAGGACTCACTTGTGAGTGAGTGGGCATGGGCTCGTGCCTCACGTGTGCGAGTCGTAGGACGGACGCTCTACGCACTCCATGAATCTGTTGCAACACTGTGAATGAACGACCTCCTCTCTCTCTCTCTCTCTCTCTCTCTCTCTCTCTC
>JAASFN010000506.1:0-18935 GCA_023333795.1 Globisporangium rhizosaccharum | reverse complement strand
GAGTTTGGGCACTTGCAGCCGACGATGGAGCACCTCACGTGCTTTGTGCCAGGGCTCCTTGCGCTCGGGTACAAGCACGGGATGCCAAAAGACCACTTGGATTTGGCTAAGGAGCTCGCGCGGACATGTGTGCAGGTACGAGCAAGAGTGTGCTGAGTATGAGTGAGAGCGAGTGGCGCTGAAGAGAATGGTGACCTCACACTGCGTTTGGTGCTGCAGATGTACGCGTTTACAGCAACGGGCGTCGCGCCAGAGATCACGAGCTTCACGACAAAGGAGCTGTACGGCAAGACAGTCTATGACGAGCTCTACGCCAGTGCTGGCGACGACTACTACATCCTTCGTCCCGAGACGGTCGAGAGCCTCATGATCTTGTACCGCATCACGGGCGACCCGATCTACCGCAAGCACGGCCGCACAATCATGAATGCGATCGAGCAGCACTGCAAGGTGCGATGTCCTTGTCCAACTCTGTTCTCTTCAGACTGCCGTCAACTCACACGGTTGCGTCAATGGTATTTCTGCGTGCATCCATCAGATGGAAACAGGCGGCTACCGAAGCATCCAGCGCGTCGTCGCAGGTCCTGCGCTCGGGTATCGCCCAGACATGGAGAGCTTCTTCCTCGCCGAGACGCTCAAGTACCTCTATCTGCTCTTCTCGGACGACGACGTCCTCCCACTCGATGCGATTGTGTTCAACACCGAGGCCCATCCGTTCCCGATTTTCAAGTCGTAGACTGACTGCAAACGATGTGCAGATCGACGACAATCACTCTTGCATGTTCGCTCTTGATGGCCATGGCTCGAGTGCAGTGCGAGTACTAGCTGAGTGTGTGCACAGAGCGCATGACGTCAAGCACCGGTTGTCATTGGTACTGGTTGAGTGAATGCGGATAGCAGCAATTTCAGGCAGGTTCAACTGCAGTTATAGAGAGGGTTTGTGTGATCTGGAAACGTCACGTGCGGAATGAAAGGACACACAGAACGATCTGCTCCAAGTGCTTCTGTCTGTCGCGCGCGACAGCTGCAACGCGCATTCGTACAATGGAGGAAGCGCTCGTGTTCGCTCCTGGGTGGCATCGCAAGTGGCTCTTGCTTCTCGCAGCGCTCTTTGCGCTGTTCTTGAGCCGCTACCGCGTCATGGGTGCGCTCGTCTCGACGCTCGTGACGCACCAGCTCCGAAAGAAAGCGCCGCAGCTGAAACTCGACGTGCACGTGCGTCTCGTGTTGCTCCATCCGCTCCAGCTCGTGCACGTTGAGCTCACGTGTGGGAGTGACTGGACGCTCCTCTTCACGCGCATCACAGTCCACAGCCGCGTGAAAGAGTTCTTCCGGTCGTTTGGCCAGACCAAGATCTGGACGCTGGAGATCGAAGACGTCAATGGAGAGCTTCACGCTCTCGACGAAAGCCTCTTGCGTGAGCTCTTGCAGCAGCAGCACGCCCACAAGGCATCACCAGCAGCAGTGTCCGCACCTAGCAGCTCAAGCAGTCAGAGTACGTGTACTGTGGCCGGTGGTTGACTTCGTATGTGCAAACTACCTACTCCTGGCTGACCTCACTGCCTTGTCCTTGCTCTCGCTGGCATCTACGTACGTACAGCGACTGCAGTCGAGACGACAAACCCCGTGGGTTTTCTCCGGTTCGTCGACTTTCGCGTCGCGACGATCCGCCTGCAGCTCCAGTGCTTCGAGACGTCGACCGAGTTTCGCTGCCGCGCGCTCTCGATCGGGATCACAGACGTGCTCGTGGCAGAGAACCTCCTGTTTGTCGAGCTCCACGCGTCAGCTGTCTACGCGCGCAGCTATCGCTCGACACTCAGCGTACTAGACACAACAGACGCCGTCATTCGTGACGGCGTGCTCGTAGACTGTCCGAGTCTGTGTCTCGTCGCAGACTTGCAGCTCCAGAGCCGCACGCTCGTCGGTGTGAAGCTCCATGGCGTCAAGAACGAGCCGATTGCTGTGCAGCTGAGCACAGCATTCGTCGAGTTCGCGCTGCTCAAGAAGCTCGAGCTGATCGGTCGAGGACTCTTTCCAGTCCCAGTGCGTCCGTCAGCTATGACACAGTCTGTCAAGCGTACGGAGCGAGCCGTGCTGCTCAAAGAGATCACGAACGTGAGCGTCTCTGTCATCGTTGTGCACGATCTCGACGACCACGTGACGATTCCGCTAAAGCTTGAGGCAGACGTGCTCTCAGCAAGCACGACACTGGTCGAGATGCACTCGTCCAGCACGACGTTGAACAACGACTTTGGTGACGAGAGTGACGTGGCACCAGCGCTCACTGGCACTTGCCACCAAGGCGTTGCCTGTAATGTGTCGATCTCGACTGGACGAGCGTTCAAGCAGCGCATTCTGAGCATCTCGACGCTCCAGATGTGCGTGAGTGAGACGCATGGGACGAAAGGACAGATCGAGTGCTCAATTGGCGAGATGGAGGCGTTTCTAAACCCTCGCGTCTCAGCGATTCTCCAGTCGCTCGCTGCTTGCAGCGATCGGCTCAACGCGTCAGCTGTCGCGTGTGAGCGCGCACTCACGAGTACAGCTGGTGACTGCCACTCATCAGGTGCCTTGGAGACGCTTGCCAACACCTCAAGGCAGTCCAAGCAAATCGAGTGGGACGTCACTACAAAGCTCCGGTCGTGGCGAGCAACAGCTGTCATCCAGGCAAAGCACGAGCTCGCAGAAGAACTGATGGTCGAAGGCGAAGCGACGACGATCACAACGAGCATTGCGCCTCCAGCGTCGCGTGAACAAATGACGAAGAAGACGATTGACGTTCAGGTCGAAACGATCCGAGCCGATGTGGTCACGCCGTTTGCAAACGACAAGCGAAGACACGCTGTGGTCTTTGTCGGCGCAGCGATCACACTGACGAAGGACCCGACGCAAGAAACTACGAGGGTCACGAGCCTCGATGCAACGTTCCAGTCCGTGTCTGTCAACGGTGACCCAAGCGCTGACGAGCTGTCGGAGATCGCCCCGTTTCCAGTCGCAGCGATGCAAGACGTCCAAGTGAAGCGCCTCGACAGACGCTCGTCAGACAGCGTGGACACAGAGCTGTCCGTCTCGATCTCTGACGCGCGTGTGCAGTGGAACCATCACACACACGCCGGGTTCTTGAGAGAGTGGGCAGCGATCGTCGCGATGTTTGACAAGATCGACAGGATGCTCGTTCTGCGAACGACGAAGATCGAGGTAGAGTCAACCCTCGCCTCACCATCGACGCTTCTGATCGCAAAGACGTTCGCGCTTGATGTGCGCGCAAAGAGCACTGAGGTGCGTCTCTACGACATCCGGGACGTCGCGCGTCTCGTGACTGTGCGCCTTGGCGATAGCAAAGCGACGCACCAGAAGCAGCCGCTGACGATTCAGAGCGCGTTCGAGTGCTCGGTCGTGCACCTACTATGGGAGAACGCGTGTCCTGCGATCGAAGTCGTTGGCGTCAAGTACCAGCACAAAGTGCTGCTCGGACCGCAGCGCTTGCTTGCAAAAGTCCCAGTGCAGAGCACGGTCCGAACGAGTAAGATGAAGGTGTTCATGCGTCCAGAGCGCCGTTTATTGCTCTTGCTCCTCCGGTTTGACGAACTCGTGAACGTGCGAGACGAAGCCGACGCAGCACGACAGCAACAGCGGCATAGCAGCGAGCGGAAAGCCACGAGGCAAGGTGTCGCGTTCGACTGCGCACAGCTGACGCTAGCAATCCACGACAAGAGTGCGTCTGGTGATGATGGCAGCAGAAGCGACCTAGCGCACGAGCTGTGTCATGTGTCGATGGACTCGCTCGAGATCAAGACCGTCGTATCGAAAGCGTTTGAGATGAGCGAGTCGATGAGTCGCTTCCTGCAGCACGCTGACGAGATCGATTCGTCTACGTACGCGTCGACAGTCCAGCACGTCTTGGGCGTCGAAGGGTCTGTCTGCGCCAACTCACTCGCGCTATTGCGCACCGGCAAGACACTCGCAGTCTTCCGCCAGCTCGAGATCCAGTTCGCTGTCACGAACGTCGCGCGTTCAGTGGTACTAAGCGCAGTGTACCCAGATAAGACCACAATCTTTGACGTGAGCGGACTCGCAAGAGGCTGCGACGTCCGAGTCGAGAACGGGATCCATCAAGTGCTCACAAGAGCGTTGCCTGCCGTTCAAGGGACGTTTGATACTCGTGAGAGCGCGTCAAGCACGAATAGCAACCACTCTGATGCAGCGGACTGGCGCCTGCGGTACGTTGGGAATTTGGACTTTGGGCTTCAGCAGTGCGTAGTGATCGTTCCGTACGGCGACAGCTCGTCGGGGATCGTCGACACGTCGTACATTGGTCTCGGCGAACAGAACGTCCGCATTTCAGTTCGAGATTTTGCACTCAACTTTCGCCAGTTCCAGAAGCTCGTGGTCCAGCTATCGACGCTTCAAGTGCATCTCGAAGCGCCAAACGAGACGACTGCTACGACGCTCTCGGAAGCAGAAGCACCGCTCCAGCTGCTCTTCGTCCCACACCTGACACTTGATGCGATGGTTCACTGGAAAGAGCGACCTATGAGCAAAGACTTCGCCAGACGCGACGTCCAGTCGAGAGCGCAGCAGTTTGCCATGTCGTTTGAGCTCAGTCTCAAGAGCAAGTCTGGCAGTGCGTCAGTGATGCAAGCACCAACGCACGATGAAGCGCTCGTGGCACTCAACTGGGACTACGTCTACCCACTACTGGTCTTCTTCCTGACTGACGACGAAGATGATGGTGTCAACACCTCATCGGAGCAAAGCGAAGACGCGTCTTCTCGTCTGAGCTGCATCGGCATTCAGTGGGACGTCTCGGTCGACATTGCGCAAGTCGCGTTCTGGGACGCCATGACAAAAGACGTCGGGCTGCTCCTCGTCGTGAACGACTTGCTCTCGCACGGACTAGCCAAGCACCTGCCATCACAAGGTATGAGCACTGTCGCAAGCGAGAGCGCATGGGTGATCCATGAAGCCACGACGTACATGGATCTCTGCAGAGCGTACGTCTTGCGCCACCCTGTTCGCTCCGACGACGACTTTGTCGCCGCCGTGATCGCTGAGAGCGAAGCGCTTCCGTTCGGGAGCACGAACGTGTCCAACTTCTTCTTTGAAGCGATTGGTACGAGCTACCGCGCGATTCGACCGTCCACTGCGTCCAGTGAAGACGATGGGGACGACGCAGACCCAGAAGCGCTCTTCACAGAGTCCACTGGTACGTTCAGCGAGCGCCTGCACGACCAGTTCATGCCGATCGACTTCCAGTTTAGTCTGTTTGGGTCGACGAAGCTCCGACGAGCAAACTCCGTCGCCTCGGTGCCGTTGTCCGCATCGAGTCTGTCGTCGTCGTCACTGTCGACATTTGGGACCTCGACAGCAGCAGCGCCTTTGACGTCTCCGACGCAAAAGAGCGCGCGTCCGTGGACGCAGACTGTGCGCGCAAAGCTAATGCGACTAAAGCGGCGGTCGTCGTCGATGGACAACCTCCTTCTCAACGACGGCTCGTGTCCGATCCAAGTCGACTCGATGAAGCTTCTCTGGACGATCGAGACGCGCGACACTGTGTTCTACATGACGTCACTCGTGTTCGACAGCATGCAGTGGCTCGCTGAAGCGAAGAAGATGCAGCACGAGCGCCAATGTGCGCACGCAAGCAGTGACTCGCGATGTGGAGGAGCTGCGTCTGGACTCGAGTCCAGTGCACCAAAGATCCACACTTGGCGACCAGCGACTGCCGCGAGTAACGACACGAGCGATCCAATACGGGGCTCACCATCGTCTCAGCCTCGACGACGAGGAAGCACGCGTGACACGCTCTTGGATCTCCTTCAGCAAGGAAAGCTCGGGATGAAGCAAGTGTCGACGTCACCAGATCCAGACGGCGCGACGCAGCGATCGAGCGACGGCAGCAGTGAACCACGCATGTCGAGCGGACTCGGCGAAGAGATGCACGCAACCAAGTCGATCGCAGTCAAGCAGTACACGCTCGACATCCACGACGCGCAGATCAACATTCGCGAAGAGAACAGTCAGAGCAGCGTCCTCGCCGCGTCCAAGCACATTCACCTCGAAGTCGGACTCGACGAGCACCGGAGCCACACGGTCGCGCACTTGACGTTCACATCGGTGACTGGTCACATTGCACCGATTGACGTCGACATCTCTGCTGGCGTGCTCTGGTACGCGCAGTCACCGCTCTCGCCAGCGCAGTCGCCGCGGAGTCCATCGACGTCCAGCAGCAGCTCGTGTCTACTCAAGCAAGTGATGGACGAGTGCAGCTTGTCGATGACGTACTCGCAAGCGCTCGCGACTGGCGCAACTGCGGTCGCGGTCGACCTGTCGTTCCTCCAGCTCTCGACGGATCGCCACCAGTTCTACCAACTCCTGAACGTCATGCGCCACGTGCTCTTGGCGCCACCGACGATTGTGCGCAAGCAGAAGCGACCGCATGCACCACCGCCTCCACCTACTCCTTTGTCTCAGACACGACCAAACAACTTGCCGGACCTCATTGACCAAGAGGTGAGCGACATGATGGTCTTCCCAGCGTCGCCGAGCGTGAGCGTGAGCGCGCTATCGAGCAAGAAGACACATGCACAGCTCCTCGACGAGCTCCGGAGCCGCGAAGCGAAGCAGCTGAACGCGCGCACGAGCGTCATTTCGCTTAAGTGCATCTCGTTCCGCGTCGAAGGGACGCGCTTTCGCTTGCGCTCGAGTCCCGAGATCACGGGCGTAGACCACGAGTTTGTCGAGATTCGCGCCGAGAGCATCGCTGGGAGCCACACGTTCTTCTCAAACCAGTGCACAAAGCTCACGCTGAACCTCCAGTGGATGGAGGTGACGAACCTCCGCCCGGGTCCGTCGTCCATTGCGTTTGACGACGCCATGGCCGTGCTCAAAGCCAAGCTCCTCGTCAACAAGCGGTACCAGAGCAGCAGCAAAGTGCACTTTGCGAACCAGCGAGGCATGTTGACGATCCGCGCCGAGAGCGGACCGCTTATCCGCGTCCTTGGCCAGAAGCTCCGCGTGCTCGACGTCCTGGAAGTGAGCGTCTTCCCCGAGATCGCCAACATGATTGTCATCCAGCTCGCGGCCGACTTCTACGAGCTCGTGTACAAGTTCTTCTTTGAGCACATTGGCGCGCCGGACCACCACGACCTAAACTCGGAGCAAGTGCTCTTTGGTCGTCGAGCCGGACAGCTATCGCCAGGTGTGCGCGCAGGTCGCGCACCAACAGCTGGTTCAGTGCTTCCTCCGCCTGCGACGCCACCGCCGCCGCGGCGCAAGAGCATCCAGCTGAGCAGTAGTACAGGTTCTGGGCTTGCGCTCGATATGAACGCGATGTACATCTCTGCGAGCAACAGCGCTGCGAGCGCACTAACAGCTCCATCAGCGTCATCGTCGAGTGCGCTCGAGAGCACGTCCACGGAAGACGACGACGCATCAACGGACGGCTGCGAGCTCTTTTACTTCAAGTACGTGCGCATTGGGAACGTGCGCTTGCGGATCAACTGCAACGGGTTCTTCGTGAACCTGAGCGACTTTGACTTGGACCTCCCGCCGTACGTGTGCCAGAGCAAGCTCTGCACGTGGAAGAAGCTGCTGCAGAAGTTCGAGAGCCACTTGAAGTGGTACGTCACGAAAGAGAGCGCGTCGTCGGGGCTCTCGCACTTCAAGAACAAGTTCCTAAAGTGGACACCGTCGGGGTCCTCGTCGTCCTCGTCGTCCTCTGCGACGACTGCGTCGTTCTCGCTCCTGTCGGTCGTGACGAGTGACAAGCGAGACAAGACGCGCAAGGACGAAGACACCTCGGTGATCAACGCGCAAGTGCTATTTGGACCGTACTCGGGCGCGGCGACCTGAGCAGATCGTCAAGGCAACGTACGTATCTTGGGGAGAGCAATGCGCCTATGCGTTCGTAGTGCTCCAGTGATCGTTGGATGCAACGTCGTCTGCGCAGCTGCCGACCTACGCGCTGTTCTCGGCACACGCCTTGACGCGGCTCAGGAGCTCGAATGCGCCAGTGTCACGCGGCTGTGAGAGTCCATCGACAGAGATCGTTGTTCGTCAGTACACACTGAGGACGCTGCTCACTGAACTCACCAGCACAAGTTTGCTCATGCACCAGGACGCACCTCGTTGAAGCCGCCGTCTTTGCGCTTCTCCATCACGTGGATGAACTCCTTTGGCGACAGGAATCCATCGCCTGCGTACATGACGAAGACGTAAGTTAGAGCTCAATGGCAAACAAAAGAATCCAGCTCGTTGGCCAAGAGCGAGAGCGTAGGACGAACCGTCGAGGTCAAAAAGCGTGAACAAGATGTCGATCTGGAGCGGTGTGACGAGCTGCTCGTCCTTGCCACTGCGGAGCGCCGCCTTGGTCGCGCGCAGGAATTGCTCTAGCGACATGCAGCACCAGCGAAGTGGCGCATCGAGAGAGTGAGCATATGGACAACCAATTGAGCTGCAGCCATCACAGTACCAAAGCATCGCACCTTTGTTGAGACCGTGGTCCTGCATGATGAGGTTGATCGCAACCTTGAGCTCTTCCAAGTGCTCGAGCAGCTCCGTGAAGTTGATAAAGTCCTGCTCCGTGATCACGCCCTGCAAGGACAAGAGCCGCACATGTGTCAGTGCAGTGGCTATTGCTTTACTCTCGGTCATTCGTCCACACTGCTACACGTACCTTCATCTCACGCAGCTCCTCCACGCGCTCGACCCACTTGCCAATCTCTTTCTACACGCGCCACCGCCACATCGTTGTTAGTGCCAAGTCCATTGCCATTGCAATCGCACAAAACGACGTACTTGGTTCACGTGCGAGACGAGGAACATGCCAAACTCGCGCGGCGAGAGCTCGTTGTTGCCGTCGAGGTCGTACTGCTCAAAGTACTCTCATAGCCACACGCTCTCGTCAAGGAACACCAATGCGTACTTGATACAAACACAAACAAGCACGAGTTGCACGCAGACAGACAGACAGACAGCGCATGCATGGTAGAGAAAGATATCTGAATGCGCATGATCTCCTTCTTGAGGTCGCGACGGAACGCGAGGAAGTCTTCGTACGACAGCGTCTCACTGTCATCACAAAGCAGCACAACCAGAGACACCCAGTCAGTCGGCGTTCCAGTGGCGATGCCAAGTAGAGCAATCGGCAGGACGCACGTCGCGAGTTCGCCAAAGAGGTGCTTGAAGATCGGCGCATCCTCTTCCTTCAGCGACCGGTCTTGACGGCCAGCAGGCGTGCGCAAGCGCATCAAGTCAATGATCTGCTCATGAAGACACGATACACGATCGTAAGACTCAACGTCTCGAACGATGACGCCAGGCCCACTCGGCTCGAATCACAGCACGCACTTGCTTGAACTCGCGGTGGTCGAGACGGCCGTTGCCATCCGAGTCGAACATCTTGAACGCGAGCTCGAACTGACGCTCGGGGACTGCGACGCGATCGACACACACACGAGGAACGCGTCAATGTCGTTCATACAAACCGAGCACATCGAGAAACAGAGAGAGAGGAGACGTACTCGCGAGCAGCGTGTTGAAGAACATGTACTCGGCGTACGAGATGAGACCGTCGCCATCGGCGTCGACCAAGTCGAAGAACGACTTCTCGCGCGCTGGACCGCCGTGCATCTGCGCATTGAGAGAGAGAGAGTCACCACCATAGAGTTCTTCGTCTCAGCTTCTTTACCACAGACACACTCATAGCGCAAAGATGGGCAGACGCACCACGACAAACTGCTCAAACTCAGCGTTCGTGATCTGCAAGTGGCGCAGCGCCTTCACGTGCGTCTACGACAGCCACACAAGGAGACGCGTGAGTCTCTCGTTAATAGAGAGACACAGTCAACTGAGAGCAGTACCTCAAAGTCAATGTGGTGCTCGTCGCGGAACGCCAGGAGTGCGTTCACGTCTGGCGCTGTCACGTTTGCGCTCTCGAGCAGCAGCTCCTTGATCATCGCAACGTACTTGTCGACCGTGTCCTGCAGGCAATCGTCCGTATCGTGAGTGTGTTTGTCGCATGTACAATGCTGTGTCTGTCGATTCGCTCGACTACAGACAGCGCAAGCGATGATCGACCGTGTAGAGAGAGAGCGCGCACCTTGCTCGGCTTGCTCACGAACGCTTTCGCATTGAACTTGGCGTTCTTCGATGCAAGCGGCGCACCACTGCGGTACGTGTACGGCGTGATCGCACGTGCGAGGTCGTCGCGCGTCATGAAGAAATGCTTGTCGATCTCAACAGACGAGAAGTACTCGAACACGCGCTCTGGCGAGCTGAACTTGCGCAAACGGTTCTCGTAGTTCCCGACCGTGCGCTCTGTGAACGACGGGCCATTCGTACCGCTACTGCTCTCCATGTGAGAAGACGCGTTCGTTGCGAGCAGCAGTGGCGCCACAGCGAGCGCTGCTGCGGGCCATGCGCGCAGAGAGCGGAGCACACGCTGCGCAGTTGCCATGCTTTGGTGTCGTTGTCGAAGGGGGATCGATCAAATTGAACTGAGTTGTGTGTGAGTGTCTATAGCGGATGAAAAGAGGATCTCATTCCTCTTTATTATTGCTACACACAGCAACTACAAAGAGGGTAGAACACGAGAAAGGAATGATCCATACTGGTACAGAGTATACTTTCTCAAAAAATAGGACCGACCACAACGAACAACGACACTGCCGACACTTGCTTGGACATCGACATGGACGATCGCGTTTAGTCAATCTCCATCGATGTGCACTCGTCGTCTTCGTCGTCGTGGATTTCTTCAAAGCGCACAAATGGCTTGCTGTCGTCGTCGTCATCGGACGCAGATCGCGTGTCATCGTCGTCGCTCTCGACGAGCTCAATAAGTGGACTCAGACCACGCGGTACAGCACTTGCGCTGTCAAACAGCACGAGCGCTCGACACGATGCATCGGTTGGTGGCATCTGGAGCTCGCTTGTAGATGCGTACGCTGCACCTGGAAGCACAGGCGACCACGCAGTTGCAAACGTGCTGACCCCTCGAGGCTTGCTGACTGGCACGAGTGCGTCGGACGTCACTGCGCTGCTATCGTCGTCGTCCATTGCAATGTCGCTCATTGCGTCGCTGGTGCTAGTAGTCGTGCGTGGCCATGCTGTCGTGGTGCTCATCTGTGTCGTTGCGTTCGACACAATCGCGCTTGCTGTGCTCGTGGTGCTGGCAGTTGGTGGAGACGACACGCGCATGCGCTTGAGACCATGGAGCACAACGCGCTTGCTCGGTCGCTGCTGTTGCTGGTCTTGCTGTAGCTCGTCGCCGCTGCTACTACTGTTGCTATCGTCACTATCGTCGCTGTCGCGGGCTTTGCGCTTCGTCGTCGCAGTGCGCGCGCGTGCGAACGCGCTCTGGCGCATCGCTGTGCGCTGGCGCTCAAAGAGGAAACCTGCGTGGCTCGCGAGGCCGTACGTCGCGCACGGCGCACTCGTTGTGGTCTGCAATCGCATCAGGCAGTTGGTTCGACGTTCGTTGTTCAGTAATGGACTCGAGTTCGAGCTTGAGCGCGACGACGACGAGCTCCTTGGTAGTCGTCTTTGCTTATGATGCTCGAAGCGTTCGAGATCGATCGATTGTTGGATGTGACGAGTGGCATGAGACAGCTGGGTGGCGAGGCGACGTCTAGCGTTTGTATGCGCCTATGAGAGCTCGATCGGTGCTAATCAGATAGGTCAATTGCGACTGTTCTAGAACCGTCTCGAGCATATTGCTGTAGACAGGTTGCATTATCGATTCATATACAGAATGGCATGTTCACGCTCTAGAAGTATCACTGTACACAGTATTGCGGTCTTGAATCGTCGCGAATGTCTTGCAGTCTTGCTCGTGTCGACTTGTTGGAGCGTCTTGCTTGAACGACTGCTCTTCACATGGACTGCGCCTCACATGCATCGTCAAGCCCTTGTTGCGCATGCCTTGTTGCAAGCAGCGATGCTACACGAACGCTTGAAGCAAGCATTTGACACTGTATTTGGTTCGTCCTTGGCGAGCAAGCCGAGAGCCAAACGTGTTGCGAGTGCCGCAAGTGCAAGATCGCACGCGTCTTATCTTGGCTGTTGTCAAACGAGCGATGCTGAGAGTTTGATGCTGAGGATTTGTTCGCAAGCTCTTGGCTTACGCGACGAAGCTCTCACACGCTCGCACCTCAGCTTGCCTCGCATCTTGTGAACCTTGGCTGGAGCGAGAAGCTCCTCCATTGAGTTCGTGTGCGAGCACGCAGGAATAGCTTCGCGATGCACTCGAACGTGCGATGGCGCTCAGCGCGAGCGAGCGTCCAGAGCTCCGCAACCGACATGGAGCAGTCGTGTCGACTGTGTTCGTGCGCTTCATTCTCCAACTCGCCATCGCCAGCAACACCACGCAAGCTCACCACCAAGCAATCAAGGCAAGTCAACCAAGATGGTGTTCACCGTGCGCTCTAGCTCCATCAGTGTGCTCGCGACATTGCTGCTCCTTCCATCAACTGTCGATGCGAGACCAGGCTTTGTTGCACGCCTGCCGAATGGCGGTGGTGTCGCTGGCGTCGCAGCAGTCGGGCACATCAACGTCGCGGGCGGCGGCACACGGAACCAGTTTGGCTTGGACTTTGCAGCAGCTGGCAAAGCATGGACTCCAGCATTCTGCGCGCAAGACTCGGACGGCGACGGCCAGACGAACGGCCAGGAGCTCGGTGACCCGTGCTGTGTCTGGAACGCGACGACGAATGCCAAAGTGCTCTGGACCACGGGCGTCTCGCACCCCGGCGATGCGACCAAGACGTCGAATGCGTCGCTCTGGGCGAATGTCAAGTGCACAACGAACGAAGCTGG
Organism: Globisporangium rhizosaccharum; assembly: GCA_023333795.1. Taxonomy (NCBI): domain Eukaryota; phylum Oomycota; class Peronosporomycetes; order Pythiales; family Pythiaceae; genus Globisporangium; species Globisporangium rhizosaccharum. The sequence goes on along the minus strand of JAASFN010000506.1, from coordinate 6,116 downwards.
CGCGACAGCATCGCCCACAGGAACGAACTCGACTACAAACACAACGACGACGACAAACACATCAACGACAACGACGACGAGCAGCGCAATGACCTCAATGCCTGGATCGCTCGGGATCGCGCTCGCGACGGCAGTGCTGCTGCTCGCTGCGCTGACGTAGCCACAACAGACTTCACATCAAACCGAGCCTCGTTGCTCACTTGCCAACACTTGAGCGCTAATCGATCGATCAATCGATTGATCCATGCGCACACACACAGTCTTCTATCCATCCATGTGCTGCATGAGTCGCACGCTTGAGTCTTTCTTCACGATGCGACACTGAACGTGATGATGCTCTCTTCTACGGATTCCTGGCTTCACACGCACTTGCGCTCGATGACGTCTGGAAGTTGTCGTTGCCTCTGGTCATTCGCGAATCTGCACCACCACACACACACACACACAAGACCACCAGAACCGATCGCTCACGCCACAACATGACAGTCTCTCCCACTGTTGCGCTCGCCCTCGCTGCGCTCTGTATTGCCACTGCGCCAGTCGATGTCTCCGCCAAGCCCGAGTTCGTCGCGCGCATCCCGAATGGCGCGAACGTCCCGGGTGTCGAGGCGATCGGACACACGAATGCTGCTGGCGACGGGCCGCGCAACCAGTTTGGCAAAGACTTTGACGCCGCGGGTCGCAAGTGGACCACTGCGCTGTGCAAGAAGGACTCGGACGGCGACGGCCAGACGAACGGCCAAGAGCTCGGCGATCCGTGCTGCGCATTCGTTGTCGGCTCGAACGCCAAGGTGCTCTGGACCACGGGCGTCTCGCACCCGGGCGACAAGAGCAAGACGTCGGATGCAACACTGTGGGCGAGCGTGAGCTGCTCGGCTGGTGGATCCACTGCCACTTCGACTGCAAATGCCACAAGCGGTGGCAACAGCACTGCTGCCGGGAACGCGACCAAGACTGGGACAGACGACAGCAGTGACACTGCTGCCGCCACTGCCACGACGCCTGCACCAACGAAGCAGAGCGCAGCGCCGCGCAGCAGCGCAGTCCACGCTGTCGCTGCACTCGTTGTCAGTACTGTGCTTGCGCTTGCATTCGCGTGAGTATTCGCGTCGTTAGACACTCGCTTGCGTTTCGGCAGATCGTGCCAGTGCTTGTCGAGATCCTTTTCAAGCCAAAGTGGTCAGCACCACCAAAATCACAGTCAAGTGCAGGAAAAGCTCTCGTCACGACTCTGTCTGCAATGTACCGCTCGTTGTGTCTCTTGCTTCCTTCCGGTGGTTCTCCTGCCTCATGGACTCGTTTGATCGCCAATTGATCTCTCTAGTCTAGTCTGAGCGAGTCATGCACGCAGCCGGTCGCGTTGGACACTGGCGGCGAGTTCATGCTCTCTCTCTCTCTCTCTCTCTCTCTCTCTATTTGCTTTCTGTCCTTTTGCTTGATCGGTCGCCGCATGTACTAGGCGGAGAGATCGCCTGCCACGCGATCGATCGATTCATTCTCTAATCCATCGCCCGACACGCACAGTCACACAAAGCGCGATCTCGCATCGACAGCGCCATGACACGGTTCGTGACACTCGCTGCCGCCGTCGCTATCCTGCGTGCTACAGAAGCTCCACTCGCGTCTGCCAAGCCCGAGTTCGTTGCCCGGATCCCCAATGGCGCGAACGTGCCCGACGCCCCTGCTGTTGGCCACTCGGACTCGAAGGGCTCGTCCAGCAGCTTGAACGCGTTCGGCACGGCGTTCGAGAAGGCTGGCAACAAATGGACTGCAGCGTTGTGCCAAGCCGACTCGGATGGCGACGGCCAGACGAACGGCCAGGAACTTGGCGATCCGTGCTGCGAGTGGACCACTAGCAACAAGACTGTGCGCTGGACTACGGGTGTATCGCATCCTGGTGTCAAGTCCAAGACCACGAGCGCAGCGCTGCTTGCGAGTGTGAACTGCAGTAGCAGCTCAATGACTTCATCGTCTTCGTCAACGTCAGCGGCGACGCCATCAGCAACGACCTCCGATACATCGGCGCCGAACTCGCTTGCGCTTGCATCTGCACTGGCATGCGCTGCGATCTTCTGTGTTGTGCTGTAAGATAGACAACAACGAAGCGATATCTACGCGTTTGAAGCGAGTCGCCAACTTGAGCAAGTACACTTCTGGATCTTCGCTCTTTCATCCATTGCCGCATGTGCGAACGAGTCCCTGCTCAGCTAGCTTCTTTTGCTTGTTGCTGCTCCTGTCGAACTACCAAAGCACTACAGCGAACTCACAAGGATTGCCAGTCGATCGCTGGAGTTGCAGTGGAAAGTTTCTGTACTCGGTGAGTGGTCGGCGTAGCACTTGACAGAGCGCGTGCCTCGGTGCGCCTCAGTGCACGCCATTCAGCTCTGTCAAGTCGATACCAACTCGCTCGTTCACATGAGTCAGGATCCTGCCCTTCCTGCCCGTGCTCATGCCTCGCGACGGATCGGGTCGTATTCTGCCCTGATCGCTGGATGGCGAGCAGTGCCCTGCGAGCTAGGATCGAAGTTGCTCCTGCATCTGCGCTCTTGGCTCCAACTTGCAGCCGATGGCCGGGCTCACGTAGTTCAGCCCACCTGCTTTCGTTTGCTACAGTAGTACGCCCAGCCACGACCCGCCACCTCCTCTCCTCCAGGTTTCGTTGCCAACCTCACTCTTTCATTTGCTCCTCAGCTAGCAAATCGCCTCCAAGTCTCGCTGCCTCCTCGCGACCTCAACGCATCTCTCAAGAGATATGAAGCTCTTCGCCACGTCCAGCCGCCGCATCTCCGCTCTCGCAACCATCGCATCTGCTGCAGTTGGGCTCTTGCTCACAGCGGAGCTCCCACTCACCGCAGCAAAACCCGAGTACGTCGTGCGCATCCCAAATGGCGCGAATGTCCCTGACGTCCCTGCTGTCGGCCACGCAGACCCGGAGGGCTCGACCAAAGACGTGAATGCGTTCGGTGAAGCGTTCCACAAAGCTGGGAAGAAGTGGACGGTCGCGCTCTGCCAAGCCGACTCGGACGACGACGGTCAGACGAACGGCCAAGAGCTCGGCGATCCGTGCTGCGAGTGGACACCTACGTCTCCGAACGTGCGCTGGACCGCGGGTGTGTCGGACCCTGGTGTCAAGTCCAAGACCACAAGCGCGACGCTGCTGGCGAGCGTGACGTGTCCAGGAACAGAAGCAGCTGTGACAACGGCTCCAGCAGCCACTTCAGCCAAGCCGTCTGCGAACAACTCGTCGTCATCTACTGCAACTTCACCGCCTGTCGGCTCGAGCAACTCGAGCAACTCGACAGCGACGAAAGCGCCATCGATGAACATGAGCAACAGCAGCTCCAGCACGCCAGCTGCGACGAAAGCGACATCGACGACGGCAGCACCGGCACCTGCGACATCGAGTGCCTCGGATCTTCGCGCACTCGCACTGCCGTCACTGATTACCCTCGCAGCTGTCGGTGCGACCGCACTCGACGCGATCTGAGCGATCGAAGTTCCCACGCGTGAGTCCTTGCGTTTGCCATCTCACTCTCACACAGAAATATAAAGCCTCTTCGCCACTCTCTCATGCATGTGGGCACTCCGACGCACACACACGTTAGCTCAGCCCAGCTCAGAAGCAGCATGCATCGCATGTCCACGCAGTCGGAGGTCTTCCTTCGCAACAGGCAAACACTGTGATACGGCCAGCTATTCGCAGCACATAGCCAACTAGGAATAGTCACACTAACGATCAGGGCAGAGTGCATCGTCGGGCACAGCGCCTTTGGACTCGACGCACTTCCTCTCAGCACGTGCAGACGCGACTCCCTTGCACGCAGAGCATCAGCATCCGCACGCACAGCGCACGTACATCGCTCACACCCTTTGAGCTACAGCACTTAAGCCCGTGATGAAGGTCTCGACAGTTGGAGCCGTCGCTGTGCTCGCGTGCAGCTCAATCTCGACCACGCTCGCCAAGCCCGAGTACCGCAGTCGCATCCCAAACGGCTTCAATGTCCCAAACGTGCAAGCAGTCGGCCACACGGACCCGCAGGGCGACTCGGCGAGTCTCAACTCGTTCGGCAAAGCGTTCAATGGCGTGGGCAAGAAGTGGACGATTCTGCTGTGTCAAGCCGACTCGGACGGCGACGGCCAGACGAACGGCCAAGAACTCGGGGATCCGTGCTGTGAGTGGACAGCGTCTGAGACACCGCGCCGCACCGATGGGCTCTCGGACCCTGGCAAAGCGAGCTCGACCTCGAACGCATCGCTCTGGACAGCCCTCAACTGCTCGACTGCCAGTACGATCTCTGCTGCACCTATTGTCCGTGCATCTGCATGGACGACGTCGCTCGCACTGCTCTCTGGCGTCGTCGCCGCAGTGATCGCAGTAGCAAGGAACTAAGACATGCAAACATCCAGACCAGCAGCATAACGAGCGTCGAGCTACGAACCTCAGATCTCCAGCACATGCATTCAAGTAACTAGACCTAGCGCTCTCAGCAGTGTCTCCCTCTCCTCTCTCTTGTCTTTCACTTTGTCTACACTGCAGTCCTTCGACTCAGGCGTGTGCTTGTGGATCGAGCTGTCCAGTCGCTTGCGTCGTGCCTGCTGGCATCTGGTGCACAGCGCTGTGGTAGTTGCCACTGGCAGTCGCCGTGCCTTCGTCAGCAGAGTGCGCGTGGTGATGATGATGATGATGATGGTTGCTGCTGCGTGGCGGACCTGCGAGCGTCCGCACGCGGTAGACTGCAACAAGCGTCGCGACCTTTGCGAGGTCGTTCACAACGAGCGTGAAGAGCGCAAAGCGGTTTGTGTGGCAGCCGGGAAAGTGCTGAGTTGGTCCGCCGCAGCTCACAAGCGAGACGCCGTTCTGGCCGCAGAACTGGTCGTAGAACACGCGACCAGAGACCCAGAGGCTCATCCAAACGACGTCTGTGACGACGGACGCAGCGACTGCGAACAGGTGCAGTGGCAGCAAGCGCGGGTTCTTCTCGATCCACTTGGGCGTGCAGCACGCGAGGCCCCAGAGCGCGAGCGCAAAGTTGTACGCGGGGAACGCCACGTACGAGAGCTGCATGAGCAAGCTGCAGCCGAGCTGCACGAGCACGAGGCGTGCGATCGCAGTCCAGTACTTGTCGATCTGGCTCTGCTGGCCGCCATCTGGCTTGCCACTACTCGGAGGTGCTGCGGAGGTGTCGGCGGTGCGTCCGCCTCGCGTCGCGTCCATGGCACTGCGCAATGAGCGGCGATGTCGCTGCTGTTCGCTAAGGTCGCCACTCGACGGTAACGACTCAAGTACTGGATTTAGAGCTCGCGAGGCGCTTGACGCGCAAGCGCGTCGAGGTACTCGATGTAGCGCACCGACGTCTGGATCGCGCGCGAGCTCTGGATCTTCCCCCAGTGGTTCAGCACGAGCGCATCGAGGTACAGCAGCTGCTGCAGCGAGACGCCGCTCTCGTCCGTGTCGTCGCAAGAGCAGACGTGCTCGGCTACTTGCGGACATGGACGCGCTGCAGCGGCGATTGCAGCGTCTTCCGCTGTTGCGACGAGCGCCATCAACTTGCTGTCGTCACTGAGGTCGCTCGTGTCCATGCGATGGCTCCACGTGCGCGCTTCGAACCAGATCGCACACGCCGCGTCCTTTTGATCTTGGCGCCAGAGCAGCAGCACCAAGTTGAACGTGAGACTCAGAGCTGTTGGGTACAACTGGATCCCAGTGCGGAGCATCGTGATCGCAGCGTCCACGCCGCCATCGTCGCGACAAGCAGTCGCGACTGCGAGGTTGTTGATCAGCTGGACGTGACACGCAGCGACTTCGTCGTGACTCGAGTCATTGCCATTGCGATGCTGCTGCTCTAGTGCACGCAGCACGAGTGGCTCGACGTGGTCTTTGAGAAACTGTGCACTCTCGTGCACGCGCTCGAGACTCAGAAGCGCGTCTGCTTTGTAGAGAAAGACGAGCAGCCACGCAGGTGACACAGTATCAGCGTCGTCACTGGTGTCACCAAGAGCGATAGACTGCAGCGACGCGATCGTGCGGTCGCACGTCTCAAGCGCGAGTGTAAACAGGTTGCTCTGCTCAGACAGATGAACAAGAGAGAGAGAGAGAGAGAGAGAGAGAGAGAGAG
>JAASFN010000505.1:0-18947 GCA_023333795.1 Globisporangium rhizosaccharum | reverse complement strand
CCACTCTGCCACTTCACATCAACGGTGCGCGAACGAATGAACGCTGCAAGCGAGGCAATGCGCGTGTAGATCCCTGGCAAACCAGACTGTCCACAGCCGTAGCCGGCGTTCACGAATCCGATCAGAACCTCTTTGCCATCGAGGTCGCTCAGTGGCACACAGTTCGCAGTCGTGAGTGAGGACGTACGCTAGTGCAAATGAGAGACTGTCGGAGCAAACAACGACCTTGCCATCCTTCTTCATGGAACCACCACACACATGCGCACGACGTAAAGAGAGGCAAAGCACGTGCACTGGTCATTACGAAAAGCCAATGGATCGATCCGTCGCGCTCTATCTCTCTCACACACAAACTCGCCTTTGACAACATGCATCGAACATTCATTCACGTCTTCACTGTCCTAATCCGAGTCCTCGTCCTAGACAAACTCGCACGCGACGCGGACCTTGCCCGCCTTGAGACTTCCGAGCAGACTCGGTCGAGGCGTCGCTGCTGCCTTGGGCGTCGGCACGCTGTCGTCTCCATCATCATCTTCTGCGCCGTCCTCTTCGACTGCTGGCTCGGGCACGTTCGCAGTCGACGACACGACTTCGACCTTGACGTTCAAGTACCCGATTACGTCGCCTTGGTCGTCGCCCTTCGCTGTCCACTTGAGCTTCTCGACGCTTGCAGGCGGCGCGTTGGGCGAGAGGTCGAGCAGCTTGGTCGCACGTCCGAGGCGCTCGTCGTGGAGCATGCTCTTGTCTTTGAGCGAGAACGTCACAGCTGGCGGCGTCTTGGACTTCGCAAACTCCTTGGACGAGTACGGGAACGTGAACGTCTCGTTCCACTCGGCGCTCCCAATGAACTTCTTCGTCGTCTCGTCCGTGACAAACTGGATCTTCGCCGTGTTCGTGCGACTGACGGTCGACCCGACGTGGATCGAGATGTACGGCGAGATGTTGGGCGTGCTACTCACGAGGTTCCCGAGCCCGAGCATGCCGCCGCCGCTCGAGCTCGTGGTCTTGAGGTCTTCGAGGCTCACAATCGTCACAATCACTTGGTAGTCGTTGTCTGCTGCGCGGAGCTTGCTCGCCGAGCTGCCGAGCGACAGCAACGCCGAGCCACTGCGCGGCGACTTGGACACGAACAAGTCGTACTCGCGCTCCTTCACTTGATGACTCACGTTCTTCTTCGTGTCATCGGGCTTCACGCCCGTCTTGACCCACTCGGCGAGGTTCGACGCGTGCTCCGGCGGCTTGAAGTCGTCGCGGAGCTGCGCCATCGAGAGGATGCACTTGCCGACGGTCTTGTCAATTGCGCCGCCATACGAGTCCTTCACGACGAACTGGACCTCGCTCTCCGTGCCGCGGAGCTCGACCTGCGTCTTCTCTTGCCACACGGGGTTCAGCGTGTTGTACAAGACGCGCGTCTTGAGCACGACCTTGTTGTCAATGCGCACGACGCAGAGCGGGTCGCACGAGTCGTCCGAGAGCAAGCCGTTCGCGCCAATGACTTCGAGCAGCAGCCGCGTGGGCTTGTAGTGCGACTCGTCAAACTCTGCGATAAGCTTGCCGTTCACAATGAGCTTTGGCAAACGGCGGCGACCGCCAAACGGCGAGCGATCGACAACAGTCGACTGCACACCGAGCGCAAGGCTGTGCGACGTCGACGTCAAGCGCTTGAGCAGCACGACGCCAGGACCGGCAATGCCAGAGACCGTGCCTTGCACAAGACCCGTCACGCCGCCTTTCATCGCGCCTTGCACGGGCTTCGTGAAGATCCCCGTGAGCCCTTTACCAAAGTCTTTGGCAAACTGGATGCCACCGTCAAGCGGTGCAATGCCCGTCGGACTGTCATCGCCGTCGCCATTGCCGTTGCTGTCGTCGTCGTCGTCAGCAAACTCGCCAACAAAGCGGTCGAGCGAGCCTGTGATCTTCGCAACTGTCGACGCACCCGACTTGACAATCGTCTTGCCGAGGACCTTGACACCTTCGCCGCGCGTCTGTGAGTCGCCGAGGACTTCGCCCTTCGTGATCTTGAGGAACTGCATGACGCCCGATCCAAGGTCTTCTACGAGCCCAATTGGGTTCCCAATGATGTCGGCACTCCCCACAAGTCGGTACGCTTGCAACACGCCTTGGCGGATGTAGTTCTGCATGAGCTGGTTCTGCAGCCGCTGCTTCGTCGAGAAGCACCGAAGGATCACAATCTCGTTGAAGCTCAGCGACGGCGAGCCGCTCAAGTTCGACCCGACCAAGCCAATGACTTGACTCAGTAGTCCAAAGATCACCGACCGGCCATTGCCGCCAGTCGACGACACAATGTCTTTGCGCGTGATCGAGTACTCGAGGTCGATCGTGATCGCGTGGATGCGCAGGACGTCAAAGTAGACCAAGTCGTGGTGGATGTTGCCGTCTGCTGTGAGTGCCATGATCGGCACAGGCGGCACGCGGCGGTTCAGCGTCTGCTCGAGCGTCGCCGCGGAGCGGATCGCGACAGTCGCGTCCGAGACCAAGTACGGCTCGAGGAGCTTCACGAGGTTCACGACGTAGTCAATGTCGACCTTGAGCGACACGCTGCTCAAGTCAAACTCAAAGAGCTTGTACGTCCCGACCTTGGCGGCCAAGTCGGCATCGAGCACCAAGCGCAAGAACGGCTTGGGGTCTTTCCCAACTGCGCGGTCGCTGTAGCCAGCGTCGATCGGGTTCAAGATGACTGGGAACTTTGCTTTCGTAAGCATGTCGTCGAGCTGGAAGTTGAAGATTGAGAAGACCCACGCGAGCGACGACGGGACCTTTTGGATCTGGAGCACGTCGAGCGACGCAAAGAAGACCTCTTGCGGGTACCCGTCCAAGAGCGAGAGCCCAAAGCCTGCGAGGCGAATGTCAAACGACGACGCGTAGAGCATCTTGCGCTGCTGGAACTCGTTCTCAAACTGCGCCTCTTGGCTCTCCAAACGGTTCATCTCGAGCTCCTTCTCCATGAACTTGAACACGCGCGTGCTCTCGTCCACGACGACTTGGACAACGAGCTCAAACTTGGTCTTTGTCGCCGACTTGTCGCCGTCTGGCGCGAGCTCAATCGCGATCGGGTCGTGGTACCCAACGTAGTCAATGTCGTACTTCTTGGTCTTGGCATGCGGTGCGTCGCGGTGCGAGACGCGGATCTCGACGTCGCGGTCTTTCGAGAGCGGGTTGTACCACGCAAACGCGTGCCACTCGCCTGGCTTGACCGTCAAGTTCTTCTCCTTGTCGGCTTTGTGGAACAGCGACGACTCGCCGAGCTGTGCGCAGTCGATCGTGAACGGCGTGTAGTTCTCAATCCGGTACGGCGGCGCGCTCGAGACGTCGCTCAGGATCACGTACACGTACATGTCGATCACTTGGACACTCGCTTGGCAGATGATGTCTTTCTGCCGCGACGGCGAGTACATCTGGACGTACAAGTCGCCGGCAGCGTTGATCGGGATCGCAAACGACCACTTGTTGGTCGCATCCTCACTGCTCCAGGCGCTCGAGAACGACACGGAGATGTACTTTTGGCACTTGGTGAGCTCTTCACTGCGCTTGAGCGGCGCAAAGTGGTACACCGGCGTCGTCTCGTTGTTCTCGAGCGCGAGCTGGAACGCTTCAACGTCAGTCGCACTGCGCTTGTGGAACAGGTCCGTGACTTTCTCCACGTCGCTCTCGCTCGAGCCAAAGCTCTGGAGGAACAGCTTCTCCTTCGTGCGGTTCTGCACAAAGAAGCGCGGACTGAGCGTCAAGCCCACGCCGGGCTCAAACATCCCAAAGAGCCCTTCGACCTTGACAGCAAACACTGCGGGACCGCAGACGTACTCGCCGACAGTGTTGATCGTCGTCGTGTTCATTGGCTCTGACCACGTCGCACGCGTGACAACGTCCTCTGACACTGGCGTCGACTCGAACGACGACGCGGCGACGTTGCCGAGGCAGTCCCACGCCGCTGGACGCACGTTTGTGGTCGCAATGGGCTTGAGACTCAAGCGGTTGTGTGCGAGCGACGTGATGATCGGGTGCGTGAACGCGCGCGGGACATCGAGCGCTTCAAACGCACTTGGCTTGGCACCCGGCGACGTCGACGCGAGCGCAAAGTCAAACGACGTGCTGTTCATGATCCAGTACGGACTGAAGAACCGCACGACGCGCGGAAGACCGGGGAGTGACAAGCGGTCGACGCTGAACTGCGCGCCGTTGCTCAGCTGAATGAGCTCGCGCGCGATCGAGAACTGCTCGACTGGCGCGTGGATCGCCATGAGCATCGCTTTCGACCACGGCGACGCCGCGCCAGTCGACGGTGCGACGACGCGGATCGAGATGTAGCCAGGGGCGAGGCACGAGACACCAGCAATCTCAGTATCTTGACCCGACTCGACTGCGCCAGTGAGAACGTCGTCAGTCTCAAGCGCCGGCTCTTCGTCGCGCAAGACGTTCTCGAGACGCGCAAACTCAGTCTTGACGTTCGCGCCAGCCTTGGGCTTGTACTCAATGAAGCGGTACTCGACCTTGTACGGCAGCGAGTTGCGCACGACAAACGGCGGGAGGAGCGAGACTTCCCACTCAAAGTGCGTGCGCAAGTGCCACCGGCGCACGAGCATGTTTGGCGCGAGCTGCTTCAAGACCTTGGTGCAGCTCTCCTCCGTTTCGCCGTACACGATCGTGCCGCCGCGGCGCTGCTGCTTCGTCGCTTCGCGGCTCGTGACGTACTCGTTCAGCTCGTCGATCGCGCTTGGCGACGTCAAGATGTCGTTGTTCAGCGACGCTTTGATGATCCACTGCTCAAAGTGCTCGGGACGCGCGTAGAGCTCGGTCATGCCCATGAGCAAGCTCACAGGGAGCGACATGCGCTCGTTCGGACGGAGTGTAAACACTTGGGACGTGATCGCGTCGCGGCCTTCGCTCCCAAGTGCCAAGTACTTGACCTGGTACACCTGCGAGCTGTGGTTGCAGAAGTACAAGTTCGACTTGAGCACCACGCGCTGCTTCAGCGGGTCCTCTAAGCGGCAGAACGCCGAGACAAATAGCGTCGACGCGGGCGTTGCGTCGCTCACGACCGGGACGTTCACACTCCCAAACACTGGGAGCTCGACCTTGTTTGCTGTTGCGCCCCACTGCGCAATCGACAGACTGTCGAGCGTCGCTTTGCCGTCGACAAGCGCGCTCCGGTTCACGTACACGCGGTCGTTCGTTGCAACGTTGATCGCATCGGGCTCGCCGTTGAGCGTCAGCGACACCGGGACGCCTGTGTAGTTCTGGATCAAACAGTCTGCGCCCTTGTCGGTGCGCGCTGTGAGCGCTGTGTGGACGCTCTCTTGGTGCTGCTGCAGGGCCGTTTGCTCAGCTTCACCGTCGAGCACGTCCATGAGCGTGCGGTACGTCTTGAGCAACCCTGGCGTGACGTTGATCTGGAACCGCTTTGCGGCTTCGACGAGGACTGAGAACCCGTTCTCGCCTTCAACCGAGTTGAGCCCTGCGGCGAGCTCCCACGGTTCAATCACACTCTCCATGTCGTCTGCGAGGTCGCTAAAGCACGTCGCAGACAAGTGGACGCCAAAGAGCGCAGTCCACTCGGACGACCCGGACGTTGCAAGACCGGCCCAGTCCACTGGTCCCGTCTCGTCAATGTCTTTGCCAGTGAGCTCCACCGACACGGTGACGTCCTGGACGTTAAAGTCGCCGCGGCAGTACCGCGCTGGGAGCTCTGCGTCTGTGAGCACAAAGCGCAAGTTACCGAGCTGCAAGTCGGTCGTGAACTGGAGCTGCTTCTTCGTCGGCGCAGTGTGCTGCGCGAGCTGCACGAGCTGCTCGGTCTCACTGAGCGCAGCGCTAAAGATGCCATCGCGCTTGCGCTTTGCAATCACGCGCGCTGCGCTCTGGTACTCGCTCACGCCGCCGCAGTGCGTGAACGGCTGCACGAGCCACGTCGTGAGCACAGTCTCTTGCTCCTTTGCATCAATGCTCGGCGCAACGAACGTCTCCCAGCAGAACTGCGCTGCAGCGTAGTTCTTCAAGAGCCGAATGAGCTTCTTCTGCACATCGAGCGGCGATTGACCGCCAAACGAGTGGTTCACAACGCGCGTCTCGGTCTCAAACAAGTCCCAGAATCGCGCTTGGACGTTCGGCTTTGCCATGAACTCTTGAAACTGCGCGACGCTCGTGATCTTTGCGTCGCAGAGCGTCTCGAGCACGTCTGTCGAGCGGTACTCACCGCCGCGGAGGTTCAAGTAGCCGCTCAAGTCGCTCGAGCCGTCGTACTCGGCCGCACTTGTGTTCGCAGACGCTTCAGTCATGAGCAAGTCGTCGCGTAGGAACGACCGGAGCTCGTCAAACTCCAAGTACCCGTTGCCGTCGCGGTCAATCTCGTTGAACAGCACGCGCACAAAGTACTCAAGCTCGCTCTCCAAGAGCGTGTCGCCGACCTTCACGCGCCGAAGCAGCAGCAAGAGCTCGTTCAGCTCGATCTGGCCATTGTGGTTCGTGTCAATGTCTTCAAACAGCCGGCGCATGCGGCTGAGGATCACATCGAGCTCCGCCTGGCGCCGCAGTTCTTCTTGCTGCTGCTTGCTCGCAGCCTTGAGCTGCGCTTGCTCGGGCGTTGTTGTCTGCATGCTCCCGAGCGCTTGCAGGCACGACGCCATGAGCGCAAGGCTCAAGTCCGAGAACGCAAACACAAAGTCTGGCATCTTCATCGCGACCTTCTCGTGGCACAAGTACGCGTTCGCAGCGTCCTGCTCGAGCGAGAAGCGCACCGAGAAGCTCGTTGGGACCAAGAGCGCTTCAAACTCGTCGACATTGTCAAAGTACCGCGCGAGCATGCCGACGTTCGTCGCGTTGAGCGCAATCGACTCGTGTGTCGCAGCGCTCGTGACGTCGATGCGGAGACTCAATGGCAAGTCGACGCGGCAGTTGATCACTGATGACGACGACGCTGCGCTCTGTGACGCGCTCACAACGTCAATGTCCGAGTAGAACGACTTCGCAAACGTCCGCGCAGGCGTCAAGACAACGTGGCAGTCGTCCATTGCAAACGTCAGCTGGAGCTCTTTGCCGCCGAGCAAGCTGAACGGCGCCATCGACACGATCTTTGGCGCCTTCGTCTCACTGTCAGCAGCAGCCGCTGATCCTTCTGTCGGCTTCGTGAGCGCGTCCGAGTTCGCTGGCTCCACTGGCACAATCGCTTCAAAGGCCGGGTGTGCAGCTGCCATGGCTTGGTTCGCACTCGTACTAAGACGGTCGACGCTCATCAAGAAGAACTCGAGCGCATCTGGCGCTGCGATGATCTGCAAGTGGTTCAGACCTGCTGCAATGACTTGCTTGCCCGACTCGTGCTGCACAATGTGCGCAGTCAGCACTTGCGGACGCGTGCGTGCGTCGCCATTGCTAGCTGCGACGTTGGTAAAGTCAGCGTAGATGAGCTTCGATGCGGGCGACGCGGCAGGTCCTGACGCAGTCGACGCTTTGTGGACCACAAACAGCACGTGCTCGAGCTGGACATCGACGTCTTGCGTGCGCTTGTCATCGCCGTCTGGGACTGGGAACAGCGACACGTTCACACCAAAGCTCGAGAACACAAACTCGGCAACGTGCGTCTCCGCTTCGACAAACGCAATGCTCAGGCTCTCGAGACGGAGTGCGACCGCCATGGTCTTGAACATAATGTTCGTGGGCTTGACGTTCAGCTCTTGCGTCACAGCGACGACATCTGCAAACGACAGCTCGTGCTGCGCGCTGCGAAAGTGCGTCGCGAGGTCGAGCGCTTGCGTCCGGAGCTTGACCATGTCGTCGAGCGAGATCGTCTCTTCAATTGTCCGGAGCTTGGCATTCCGCGTGGCTTTTTCATCGGCTGAGAGTGCCGCATTTGCATCGACTTTGCTGAAGTTTGCCACATAAAATGCGCGGTCGTCGTCCGACAGTGTCTTGCACGCTGTTCGGTCCGACTCTTGTAGTCGGACCGACTTGACAAGCGTCTGGTGGTCCATGTACGGGACGTACAAGTCCCGCAGGACACGCGCAAGGCGCTCGCGCGCGAGCGTGATTTGGTTCGTGCCAGCCATGATGAGCTCCACATGGCACAGACGCTTGTCAAGTGGGATCGGCGCAAGGTTCTCGACAATCCCGAGCACGCGCGCCATCGGCGGTACTTCGACAGTCAGCACAACGTCTGGCAAAGCAAACAGCACGACTGCATCTGGCGACGGTCCGGGCTTTTCGCTGTCGCTCGGGACAACCGCAGTGTCGTCAGCTGTTGATCGCGCAGTCGCAGCAGCGTCGACTTGCTGCGCGTACACGCCAAAGTCCTTGATCTTGATCGTGTGCTGCACGCGAATGTCTTGAGACGTGAGCACGAGCTCGAGCGCTTCGTCGGCATTGTCGTGCTTCACGACTGTCGTGAGCGCCATGGCACCGACACCGACGGTCGCGCGCGTTGGCTGCGCCGAGACAACCGCGTCGCTCGTTGCGTTCACGCGGACGTTCGTGATCGTCACGTCGATCTGCGCCATCACGAACTGCACGACGCGGTCTTTAAACGAGAACGCGCGCGGCGGACTACCAGGCGCCATCTCTGCGTCGAGCTTCGCTTGCGCTTCGTCCTTTGCCTTCTCTTGGATCAAGCGCGTGAGCCAGAACGTCGCGTCGTTCGCTTTCATTGTCACCGCGTCGCTCACGTCAAAGACACCGTCGACGTTCGGGTCAATGATCGTCGCGTCAACGTCGACGTCTTCGATCTCAATCACGACTTTCCACGACGTCGCGACGTGGAGCGTGAGCTTCTTGATCTCAACGGCGTGGAGCACTGCTGGCGCAACGCCTTGCTTTGCAAACGCAAGCGTCTTCAAGAACGCGTCTGCGAGCTTGACAAAGAAGAGCGAGATCGTAATGCCGCTCGGCGCGCCGGCGCGGTCTTCCCACGCGCCAAACGCATACTCGACTTTGAGACACGGCTTGAGGTACGCGGACGCGAAGCGGTTGATCAAGCTCGTGAGCAGCGGAAAGACTGTCAAGCGTGCGAGCGACGGCACGACGCAGAGCGACAGTGGCACGAGCACGGACACGAGCGCGACGAAGAGAAACATCGCGGCACTGCGGGCGAGAATCGTTGCTGCAGGGTGTTGTCACGCGCTGCTGGATGCGAACGCGCGGTAGCAGACCCAGTCACGTGGGCGACTCTCTCTTGTTCTTCTCCTTTCTTCTCTCTCTCTCTTGTGTGCACGCGCGCGCTCGCTGGCAAGTGTGTAGTGACTCACTTGCTCACGTGCGCAGACGTACGTGCTTCTCCTCTGTCACGACAGCAGCAGCAGCAGCAGCAGCAGCAGCAGCAGCTATCCAACAAGGAGAGCTCTGGACGGGGAGGTGATTTCGAGACTGAGCAAGCGGTGGTAGCTGTGTGCTGTGTGTGCGCAGGTCTCTCTCGCAACGATAGGATCGGCTCGGGGCTCAAGCTCGAAGCTCAAGCGAGAGAAGCCATGATGCGAATCCTGGCTATGATTGATGCCCCTCGAAAGAACGACATGCGAGATCAAAATGAGACCCGCAGATACCGACAGTTCGATCCATCCGCTTAATCGAAAGGACTCGAATGAGAACACAGATGTTGGAAACAAGAGGGACCAGCTGCGTCCAACTGCCACTCGTGATGAGATGGCAAAATTACGATTTTGACACACATGATTTTTATGTGGCACACACTGCATCGTCTGACGTCATTTAAAACCGTTGCCACCGCAATCACCTTGCTTTTCTCACTATCAAACCACGGCTGTCAAGACACCAAGCAGAGTGAGGTGACACGTTGGAGGATGGAGGAGGGACGAAGGAGGAAGAAGAGGAAGCCGTGGTGGCAAAAGGAGAAGTGAGCTGCTTCTCTCGTGTCGGTTGTATTTGAGTGGTTGTGAGAGCACGTTGCTATTCAGTGTGCTCTACACAACTCTGTCTCGTATCTATTTGGAGACGTGTTGCAAACTAGCATTTGTAACTGTTGGCTTAAGTCACAATATGCAACCGGTGGCTAAACAGGTTTGAGACGGTGTAGCCAGATGGCTGATTCATCCACCAACAGCCTCCCTGAATTAGCCAATCAGACACGAGTATTTATACGTGTCCTTTTGTGGCAGTAGATTATGATTTGGACACAGTCCATTTGGTGGCACGACTTTTTGCAGCTTGCGCTTTTGTGCGAGCCTCTCATTTGAGAATTGGCTCCGTCGAGCACACTGCTCGACTCACAGCTCAGCTGACTAGGTCTCGTCTGCTCGCACACACACACTAGTACAGGCCGGACAAGGAAGCCGATCCGACGCTTGACGTAAGCGTTCTGGAAGCGACTCTCACTCTTGTGAGAGTCTCACCCTAAACCAGTCGCAATGGATTGGGGACTGCGTCGGTCTGTGCGCGTCCTCGCACGCGAGTTGTGTGCGACGGAGAGTGGGTCTGTGCCTGCATCAGGTTCTGCTCGAGCGACCAGTGCTCCTAGTGCTGCGCTAAGTGCTCCTCGTCAGGCTGATGCTCCGACGTCAAGCGTGGCTCCTTCTCCATGCGTCGTGCCCTCTGCTCCAGCTACCCCAAGTCTAGTGCTTCTGACCGATCTGTCGCGTCGGTGTCGGTTGCGGCACCCACGTTGCCAGCGGGTGGCGACTCAAGCGACTCAGAGGACGGTGAAGACGCGCCACCAAAGCGTCGTCGACTTTTGCGCGGTGAGGATCCCCGACCAGGCTCATCGGCTGCGTGTCTAGTGGCTCTTGCAGCCAAGCGTCGAGAGCAGGCGGAGTCGAGCACACCGGCGTCTAAGGCTCTGTCCAAGGCTCAGCAGAAGAAACCGGCCAAGTCAACGGCTCCAAGTGCTTCTGAAGCGAGAATGCCTGTGCCTGCTGCTCAATCACGAGCTACTACGAGTAACGCGGCCAACGATTGGCACCCTGATGACTTGTACTTGGTCGTTGGGGTCACCGATCGGCAGATCCGAGAGGTCAATGGAGTCTCTACGAAATTTTACTACGTCACATGGGTCGAACCCACAGGCGGCACTAGTGTAGAGACGCCCCCGCTGGAGCTGCAAGTTTAAGTCGCGTTTGAGACAAGTATTTGAGACACAACGCAACGTTTGTCAAGTTTTGCTGCTGCACTTTACCGTCGGTGCCATAAATATAGGACCGAGTGTGAGTCGCTCTTGCGCGGGAACACCCTGATCGCCCCTGCATTCGCGCGCTTTTGACTGGCTTGTCTCTCACTGCTGCAGTCGATAGGAAGAGAAGCCCCAGACAGTTAATGGCACTCAAAACACAATCCAAAATTCGACGAGATGGCCAAGGCGGACGACAACAAGTCTCCATAAGAGTACAGCCTGAGCGGCTCTGACATGTTCGGGTACGACCACATGATGTCAGTGACGAGCAGCATGGATGACTGCACGCGCTGGTGCATGACGATCGGTCTCCTCTCGACGGAGATGATGTGCAAGAAGTGCGACTCTCCAATGAAGCTCTACTCGGCATCGGCGCGTTGGCGATGCGGACGGAAGGGATGCGACGTCGAGAGAAGTGTGCGCGCGGGCTCGCTGTTCGAGAAGAGTCGCTTACCGCTGCCGACGTGCGTTCGCTTCGTCTACTCGTGCCCCAGCGTGTCGGTGACAGTTGCACACGAGTGGTCAAGCGTGTCGGACAAGACAGCGATTGAGTGGTTCCAGCGCTGCCGCGACATAGCGTCGAGTGAGATGGCATGCTGCAACATGCAGGTTCGTGTGTTCATTCTCTTGTTAGTGTCTCTGTGTGCACGCTGTGTTGTGAGGAACGTGTTTGTGTACACGTGCGCGACTGTTGCAACAGATTGGCGGGCCAGGGTGCATCGTGGAGATCGATGAGCCGAGCGTGAAAAAACAGAGCACGTTCGGCAAAGGCAAGCGACACGACGACGACGGCTGTTGGCGGTGTGGACCGGACGAGCAAGCGCTGATTTGGCATCATCACACACAAGAAGCACACGAAGGGGGTCCTTCTTCTTCTGATCCAGAAGCACGTGCGCGCAGGCTCAGTGGTGGACTCGGATATGTGGAGTGCTTACGTAACCAAGTCGAAGACTGCCAGTGGCGACGCACTCACGCACTCGCTCGAGACCAACGCACTGCTCAAGGAAATACGTTACACAAAACGATGGGTGTGTCACGACAAGCACTTCGTCGATCCTATGACCGGTGTGCACACAAACGAGATAGAGGGCGTCTGGGAGATCGGACTCAAGCGCTTCATCAAGGTGATGCGTGGCGTGCGCAAAGAGCTACTGCAGTCATACCTCGACGAGTTCCTGTGGCGCTCGTGGTACTTTGGCCCCGGCGCGACTCGCCGCGACCTGTTCGAGGGCTTTGTTACAGCCTGCGAAAAGTACCACCCGGTTTGAAACATTTGAAGCATTTGTAACAGTTTGTAATATGCGTGTCTCAAACGCGACTTAAACTTTTAGCCCCAGCGGGAGTGTCTCTACGGTAGTGCCCCACAGGCAAGCCAAGCAAGACTTGGGAGCCTTACGACGTGATTGCTACGTCCTCTGCCATCATCGAGCTTTGTACACGCGTCGATCGCTTTTACAATACGCGAGAGCAGGAGGGCTGCTCGAGCCTGACTTTTGACGTCTTCATCAAGCGCCCAGAGGAGCAAGCCCGGATGAGGGCCGACGGCGAGAACCTTTGCGTGCTCCACGCTGTGCGAGTTGCTCTCGAACTTGCAGAGATCTCAACTCCTCTCTTCGATGAAGGAGAAAAGGTCTTCTCCGAGAAGGAGAGCGAGTGTGGCCACGATGTTGCCGAAGGAAGCGACCGCCACGATCTTTTGGCGTTCATCAAACTCCTCGCAAGACCCTTCAAGGTCAAGGTCGCGACTTCAGCGCTCAAGAACAAGATCTACTCAAGCATGTACGGAGTGAACAAGCTTCTGGAGCTCAAGCTGCTTCAGGGCGTTTACGTTGTGGGCGCGTACGCCTGCGCACTGCCGCCTGTTGGGCACTGTTTTGTGTTGCTGGTCGAAGACTCCAAATTTTACATCGTGGAGCACACGAAGGCCAAGAAGCTCAAGTGTCTTGTGCTCGGGCCGTTTGGGGCGATTGGTGTGTATGATGCTTGGATTGGCAAGGTCTGCTTCATGTATCCGATCACTCCGTTCAAGAAGAAGTAGGATGTTTGCATGTAGCTTTGCTTTGCATACCTTTGAATGAACTTGCTTTGCATTTGCTTCAGCTGTGTTTGCTATCGTTCGGCGCTAATCTCAACAATGCTCGCAGTGTTTGGAACTGCGGCTTTGCTAGTGGTTTTGTGAAGATGTCTGCGACCATTTCCTTGGTGTTACAGTATGAGATTTGAAATTCTTTTCTCTCCACCTTTTCTTGCACAAAATGGTATCTGATATCAATGTGCTTCGATCTGTCGTGCAGTTCTGGGTTGCACGCCAGCTCTGATTGTCCTCGACTATCTGGATCGCATTGTGTTGGTGCATATCAAGCTCTTTGAACAAGTTCCGAAGAAAGATGACTTATTGGATGCAGTGACAAAGGGCGATGTATTTTGCCTCTGTTGTCGATAACACAACTGTGTGGTGCTTTCGCAATTGCCATGATATTGGGCTATTGCCCAGCAGTGTTATGTAACCACCAACTGATCGTCCTGTGTCTGCAATTTGCATAGTCTGCGTCTGTGTATGCAGAGAGATACACTCTGTTCTCGAGTAGTCTCAGGTTCTGACGATCTCCAAGTGAAATACCTAAGTTCGTGACTCCTTTCATATATATGAGTCCACGCTTGACTGCGTCCCAATGCTCTTTGCCTGGACTGTCGAGGAACTGACTGACTACACGAAGGAAGTCGGCTAGCTCAGGTCGGGTACTCATCATGAGGTACATAAAGCTCCCAATGGCTTCTGTGTAAGGAACATTGGCCATTTCGTCCCGTTCTTCTTGAGTTTGTGGGGGGACATTGCATTTGTCAGTGTGGTGCTCTTGACTGTGGGTGTTGAAACCGCACGTGCGTCCAAGTGGTTGAACCGACTGTGTTGGCATATTTTTCCTGATGGTTGTGGAGTGATTGTCTCCTTTTGTCTCGAATGACTGACCACCCAAGCAGATAGTGTGCCTCCCCCAAATCTGGCATCGTGAACTTATCTTTCAGGGCAGATATGACCCGATGCATCGGCTGGAGTGAGGGACAAATGATCAGAAGATCATCCACGTACACCGCAATGTAGCAAGGCTACTTATCGATGGTACCAACGAACACACACTGGTCTTTGATTAACTTTCTAAAGCCAATCGACTCGAGATAGGTTCGTAGTGTGTAATACCAGATCCGCGGCGCTTGCTTGAGGCGGTAAAGGCTCTTCAGCAACTTGCACACCAGACGTTCTTTGCCTGGCTGTACATACCCTTCGGGTTGCTCCATGTATATCTCTTCGTCGAGAGTGCCATTCAGGAATGCTGTCTTGACGTTTATTTGGTGGATTTCGTTGTCAAGAAGGGCTGCCAATGTAATCAATAAGCGGAGGACTTCCATGCGGATGACTGGTGCAAAGATCTCTGAGTAGTCGATGCCTTGGCGTTGTAAGAATCCTTTGATCACAAGTCGGCCGACCAGTGTCGCCATCGACAATCGGCAGAGCTCTGCGCGCTGCTGAGCGCGATGAAGACGCAACTCAGTTCTATAGGGACAATGGCATGTCGAAGGAGCAGCTCCTCGCATGGCTCGCCGCTGCAGTTCGGTCCATTTGGGTGGCGATGTATGCGATCACGTGCGTGAAAGTGAGGCGCGTGCGCTCTTGGGTGGTGTGGGTGTCTGTAGAGTTCTAATGCTGCGTGAATCTGTATAGGCGTCCAATTTACTAGTCGACAAGAAGCGGAAGGGTCTCGAGGTTCGAGTCCTGACCGACGGCGAGCAGTCGAACGGAACGGGCTCACGCGTACGCGAGCTCAGAGCTCATGGTGTGCCAGTGCACACGACGCCTTCTGGTCGCATGATGGATCAGAAGCAATGTATCTTGGACGGCCGCGCTCGCATCATTGGCTCAGCCAACTTCAGCGCGGCCGCCGAGTCGGACAGCGTCGAGGTCTGTGAGTACGTTTTTAGCGGCAAGAACCTCGCGCCGGCTAAGCGGGACTTTCTCGCTAACTATGGCTACTACTCACGTCGAGCCAAGGCTACGCGAATTCGTGCCGAGGTTGCTCGGAGAGTGGCGAGTGAAGCGACAGAAAGGAAGCTACTCGCTGAGCGTGAAGCAAGACGTGAAGCACGGTGGATCGAACGGGTGGAAGCAGCAGCAGAAGCTCTCCGCGATGCTCGAGCAACAGCGCCAGAAAGGAGACGTGAGTCCAGGCAACGTTGTCTCGCAAAGGCGAAGCTGCTCATCCACGAGATCTCACGTACTCATAATGCATAAAAAATATCTGCAAAATTACGATTTTGACACACATGATTTTTATGTGGCGCACACTGCATCATCTGACGTCATTCAAAACCGTTGCCACCGCAATATCACCTTGCTTTTCTCACTATCAAACCACGGCTGTCAAGACACCAAGCACCTTGACCAACAAGACCGACTTAGATGGCGACGACTGCACAGCGCCTCCTCGCGACGCTGCCGCGCAAAGTCCTCACGCTCGCATTCATCGTGCGCGAGAATGCTGCCGCTGCTGCTCTCTCGACAACGACGCCTGCTGTCGCGGAAGTCCTCCTTGGCGAGAAGAAGCGCGGCTTTGGCATGGGCAAGTGGAACGGCTTTGGCGGCAAGGTCGACCCAACCGATGCGAGCATCGTCGCTGCGACTGCGCGCGAGATCCAAGAGGAAGCGAACGTGACTGTGCGTGAAGCCGACCTCGCGCCTCGCGGCGTGCTGCTGTTCACATTCGACGGCGGCAAGGAAGTGCTGGTGAGTAGGAGCGCTCTTGCTGTCGAATGCGTGATGGCGTTACGATGTCCTGCCATGCATAGCGACACACACACAGCTATCCTCACTGCACACTCGCTGCTTACTGCTACTGCTACAATAGGAGGTGCACGTGTACTTGGCTTCTGCGTTCACGGGCGAGCCGTCCGAGAGCGACGAGATGAAGCCGCAATGGTACGCAGTCGACGCCATTCCGTACGACAAGATGTGGGCGGACGACCGCATCTGGTTGCCACATGTGCTCGCTGGCAAGCGCGTCGACGGCGCGTTTCACTTCTCGAGCGACGAAAACACTCTGCTCACACACGAGCTCGCCGTCGCGGATTGCTGATCCAGCGTGTTGTGTGAGGGAAGCACGCACGCCAGCATCAAGGCATAGCATGGAGATAGATAGAGTTCGTGACTGGCTTGGCGCTCAGCCGCAACAAGACAGGCTTTGAAGCGCCACCCGCAGCAGTCGATCTGCTAGCGAGAAGTGATACGGAGAGGAAGTAGTGAGAAGGAAAAGAGAAGCGAAAGCAAGGGCTGCGCCGTCGAGCGCAGTCTGTGGGTATAGTGGCGGCAGTGATCGAGGAGTGGCCGAGGACATGAGGGAGCCGGTACGTATCCACGCTGACGGTGCCGAACAGAGATGATCGGTAGGCACTATGTAAGCATGTAGTAATACAGCTCATGTCTAACTCTATCTGCATTGCCTGTCACGCCATTGCGATAGACAGCAGTAGCAGCAGCAGCGTCATTGGACGTGCGTCGATCGTCGTCGACCATGAGCTTTTGCACTTGATTCTTGATTGTTTTGCGCAACACCAGTGCATTCCAATTTTATATACAAAAATCAACATAACTCAGAGAAATGTGCAGGAAAGATAACCCTTACTGGGTGAGCGAGCGATCCATTCTGTCGAACGATGCTGCTTGGTGCTCACATCTTGCATTGTCACTTTTCGCTTCGCCACCAAGCGCTCGAGCTCGTTGTCGCTCTTCGCCACTGCCGACGCTCACGACGATGGCGCCCCAGCCGACCGAGTCGTCGCCGTTGCTGCCGTCGCGGCTCCAGGACGCCCCTACGGCGCGCCAGCAGCGCGTCCAGCGCCTCACCCGCCGTGCTCTGTTTGTCGTCTTGCCGCTCGCAGCGCTCGCGCTCGTTGCGCTCGGATGGCTCTTTGCCGGCGCAAACGACGGCGACGATGACAGCGATAGCGCCGATGCTGCGCCACGCTTGCGTGATGGCAAGCACTACAGTGACGCCGAGCTGCTCACGCTCTTGCCGCCGTTCGTCGCAAAGCGGCACCCGATATCACCCAAGCTCATTGACACAGCGACTGTCAACGGCGCGATCCCAACGAACGCGTTCTGGACTAACTTGCTTGTCGGCGACGACCACGGCTTGAACGAAGGCGGTGGCGAAGTCACGCTGAGTCCGTACACCGTGCGGAGCTTGCCACGCCGTCTCGATATCTCGTACGGCGACACGCGGCGCGTCGTCACGACCGGGAACATCACCGAGTACTTCCACGCAGACGTCAGCGTCACGGGCTACAGCCAGCGCTTGGCGCAGCCAGCACCGCCATCATCAGCTACCGCGCCGCAGCTCCTTGGCGCTGGCAACAGCACATCGCGCAGCATCGGATCGTTCGATCCGCTGTCTGTCGCACTCCGATACCACTTTGAGCACGAGACGCCAGCGGCGCAGAACGTCTCGCACGCGCTCACGGCGCTGCTCGTGCGCGGCTCGCCGTACGTCACAGTCGAGTACGAGCAGCTCGTGCCGGTGATTGAGCTCAACGCGACGGTCGTCGCTGTCAACCGCGTGCCGATCAAGATGGAGGCGACTGCGGCGCTCCAGACGTTCACTGCCAGTCGCTTTGAGCTCGATATCCTCGTCTACGGTGCAGTGCACGGTCCAGCGGTTGCGCAGAAGTGGCTGGTGTACTTTGCGAGTGAGCGCACGCTGCAGCTCCAGTTCGCCCAGGAGGTCGACAACCGACCGTACAACCTCCGCGGCGAGCTCACGACGCCGACGACCGTGCGGCTCGTGGGCACGGACGTGTACACTGGTGCCATGCGCCTCGCTGTCGTGCCCAGTGCTGATGCTGTCGCTCTGCTCGATGCGAGTGCGAGCGTGTACCCAGTCAGCGGCTCTGTGAGCCACCGCGTCGAGGGTCCGAGTGGCTTTGCCACGTTCTCCTGGATGACAAAGTCGCTGAGTATGAATGGCTCGACGACTGCGGTGCCACTGCTCATGCTTGCGCACCCGCATCACGCAGCGTCGTTCAGCAACCGCTCGGCGTTCGCCAGTTCGTTCAAAGTCGTTGGATCGCTTGGCCACCGCACGGTCAAGTCGAACATGACTGCGGTGCTCGGTACCGCTTGGACGCTCGAAGAGACGCTCCCAGGCATCGGCTTTGACGCCCCAGAGCCGATCACACGGCCCGAGTACCTCGCTGCGATCCAAACGGCGCTCGCGAATGACTCAAACTACACACCAGCGGCGCAGGACCCGTACTTCTTTGGCAAAGAGGTCGGTCGCCAAGCGCGTCTCGTGCTCATCGCGAACACTGTGAACGACACGGACACGCGCGACGCTGTGCTCGACGACCTTGAGAAGTGGCTCACGCCGTGGCTCGTCGGCTCGAACGACAACCACTTTGTCTATGACAGTCTCTGGGGCGGCTTGTGCTCCAAGAACGGACTCAAAGGCGTGTTCTGGATGACGGACTTTGGCAACGGCTGGTACAACGACCATGTACGTCCGCTTTGCTCTGCCTCGTCTACTTGTGTGGCTGACTGTCTGCGTGGGACTCTGTCGAACGACAGAGGCACTGACACTGGGTGTTTTGTCCTGTCCTGACTGCTCCACAGCACTTCCACTATGGCTATCTGCTCTACTCGATCGCAGTCGTCGCCAAGTTCCGTCCGCGCTTCGCCGAGACGCACAAAGCGCCGATCCTCGCGATCACACGCGACATTGCGAGCGTCGATCCGAACGAGTACGTCCCCATCGTCTCTCTCTCTCTCTCTCTCTCTCTCTCT
>JAASFN010000504.1:0-18955 GCA_023333795.1 Globisporangium rhizosaccharum | reverse complement strand
GTCGCGGCTCGGACCTTGGATCTGACTCAGCACTTCGCCATCCAGGAGCTCGTCGTGCGTGTACGTCGTCTTGAGCAGCATCGACGGCGCGTCGAACGTCGTGACGCCGTACATGACGTCGTCGAGCGTCCCAACGATTGAGCCAACCATGAGGAGCGTCGGCACGACCCACTTGGTGGTCGATGCAAATGGCTGGCGCGGATCGCTGCTGAGCCGGTGGTCATGTGCAGCTTGAGGAGCTCTCGACGTCGCTTGAAGGTTGCGCATGACCTTGGGCCGTGCAATCTTGCGCTCCTTGTACACAGTGAGCCCTTCGCGCTTCTTCACCGCTTTCCACTGCTCGCGGTTCACCTGTCGGTGGTAGACTTGGTCAAACTCGACGTATTGTGCGACCATGTCGTCGACGAGCGCACCTCCCATCTTGCTGTAGTGCCTGCGCTCGGCATCCGAGAGCGTGAGGTGCGGTACGAGCCGCTCAGTCACAGGGAACTTCATCGTCCTCGTCCTCGTGCTCGTGTGATTCTCGAATGCGCACTGAGGCTGGAGCAGCAGGAGTTCTAGCTCGCCGCGCAGTACCAACAGCAGAGTCGACGCCGCCTATTGTGTGCGCGTGGAGGCTTCGCGCGCTGCGTCCTGGTAAGGCAGAGGTCCAATCGAGAGTGCGCCGGCGCGTATCGATCGCGCCGCGCATGCTCTCACTCTGTTGGCGAGCTGGCCGCGACCTGGCTGTTCTCTGCATGTCGTTCATACTGCGACCTCATGCCTCATCCAGATGGTGGCGTACAGGGACGCTCGTTCGCGCTCTGATTCGCTTGTGGTCGCGATATCAGCACGACGTGACTGGCAAAGCGAGCTGTTGAGAACGAGCAAGAGCGTTCGCTCGTGCCATGCACTGACGAAGTCGGTTGAGTCTCCTGCAAACAGACACTCAAAAGTCGCTTGCTGTCGAGTAAACATCTCGAGCTGCCGTGTCGGTGTTGTCCTGATGCGCTGATGCACGCACATGCATGTTGTCGGATAGAGAGAGCAGCGAGGGCGTGTCCTCACCAGCCAACGCGCTGTTGCCACTGCCAACTTGGCAGCATCTGGTGCGGCTGTGCATCGCGCGCATCTGACCTCGAGCACACATAGTGCGCACACATCGCAATCCTCGAGCGGACGTCGCGCTGATGACGATGCGCGTGCTATCTCTCTCGAGAGAGAGCGCACGACTGAAGCACTCAGCACGAAGAGGCACCTGATAACAGGGTAGACAAACGCCTTGACGAGCTCCGTATGTCTTGAAGACTGCGCTCCATGCAGTAGCAGCTCGCACACACGATGTTACTAGCTGCTTTAACATGACGTCCTCTAACAGCCTGTTTGGCAAGCACATGCACGTCTGACGAGCGAGGGATAGCAACTTGGTTCCTATGGAGGGAGCGAGAGCGTACTACACAAAGCGGTGACTCGGGTTGCCCTGGTACGCCTCGCGCGACGGCGGTGTGCCGTGCTTCGGCGGCGTTGCCACTGCACCCGGCGGATCGTCTCGGATCTTGGACGCAATGAGCTCCTGCAGCGTGAACCGCGGTTCAACGTTGTCGCGACGGCCAGGACCAGTGCCTCCACGCTTGCCACTACTCGTGTGCCGGCTGCCGTTCCGACTGTGCGAGAACGGAGCCGACGAAGCTGACGACGAAGAGGCTCGGAAAGTGATGTTCGATGTCGTTTGGCGCCACTTGTGCAGCGCTATGGTGACACCATAGATCTGGCGAATGAGCAAGCACGCAAAGAGCAATGCGTTGAGTCCGATGACAAGCTTGGCAGCGAGGTCGCGCGCGCTCTGTGGAAACGTGTCGGGCGACGTCAGCACGACCGAGAGAAGCAGTAGCACGACGCGGAGGTAGCCCGAGAGGATGCAGGTGTAATAGAGCAGCCGGACTACGAACGGCTCGCGCACGATCACGAGCACGAGGAAGCTCGCGTTGAGCGCAACGAGGGCGTGGATCTGGATCATCGGGTCTTGCACTGCGCCGACGACTGCGCCTGAGAGGATCTCGAGACCGAGCTTTGCGATGAAGAAGTACGCGCTCTCTTTTGAAAAGTCCTCGTAGTAGGCGCCGTACTTGAGCTTCACTGTCTTGCATTCGTGCGCTGGCGTGCCGACGTCGTCGAGCTCATGCCTGTACTGCGCGACCTTGAGCACACCAAAGGCGACAAAGCCAACACATGGACCGAGGAGCACGACGAATGCGAGCACAAGCGCGCCAGTCGTATGTGGCTCGGTCATGAGGCTGTCGTAGATCTCAAAGCACGCCGTCATGGCGAAGACGTACTGGAGCACCGAGAGTAGCAGGATAGTCGTCCAGACGACGCGAT
The DNA here is from genome assembly GCA_023333795.1 of Globisporangium rhizosaccharum. Lineage (NCBI taxonomy): Eukaryota > Oomycota > Peronosporomycetes > Pythiales > Pythiaceae > Globisporangium > Globisporangium rhizosaccharum. Next base: position 16,597 of record JAASFN010000504.1, on the reverse strand, counting down.
TGTCCAAGTACGCTGTTGTTGCAGCCACGTCGCGCTTACACAGCTGGACACAGCCTCGGACAGTCCCATAGACGACCATCACAGCGACGATCGCGATCGCAACAGCTACAAGCACATACGCATCGTCAGCGCTCGCGTATCACGACAGAGTCTCCCTCTCCATCGAGGCGCACGCCACGTACCGATACACGTGTAGGAGAAGAAATGTTGTGCATCGACACCGACGAGTTGTGCGTATCGCTGCACGCCTATCGGTCGACTCGACTCGCTATCACTTGCAGCACGCAGCGCTCTCGTAGCGAGCAACGACGCTGCGAACGACGTCTCGTGTGGGAAGAACGCTTGGAGGTTCGTCCATGCAAACTGCCGACAGAACTCGTAGTAGAACAGCGGCGCGCCACCGAGGTTGAGCGACCCGAGCAACGTGATGAACTGGCCGTGTCCAAGCATGAGCAGTGCGTCAAACCCCATGCTATTGGTGTTGCTGCCGGGGGTTGAGCTCGCTGCCGATGCAGCAGCTGTGTTGGCGCTGCTGAAAGTCGCTGAGAGCGCACTTGCGAGCACAAGCAACGCACTCGCAGCGCCGACTGCCACGCCAGCTACTGCGAGTCCCGAAACAACGCGCCCGCCGTCGTTTGCGAGATGCGCTTCGAACGCTGAGAAGCCCGAGGTCGTGCTCGCTGTCACTGGGAATGCTCGGTTCACACCTGCACAACTAGCGCATGCGAGTGCATCAGCACGGAACGATGGTGCTTTCGCAATCTGTGCTTCGCCCCATGGCTTGAGGTAGAACTCGTACGAAAGGTACGCGGCTGGGACGATTGCGAGCACACAGAGAATCGCTACGATCTGTGTGAGCACTGCGCACGCGCAGCACGTGGCGCAGCGCCGAGCACAGCAGCTCATGTTGATCTGATCAACGCTTGCGCTGCTCTGCCGATTGATGCGGCGCGAGACGACGACTCTTCGCTAGAAACGGACAGTGAGAGCATCCTTGACACGGTCAGCAAGTGCTCGGGTGATGACACGGTGTAGTAGGACCAGGACAAGAAATCTTGGCCACTCACTGGCTCCTCTGGTCTCGAGGACGGAGGACGAGCTGGCAGTAGAGGGAGTGCGATCCAAGATGGACGTGAGAGGCAGAAGACGGACAAGAGGTCCGAGAGTAGATGTAGCAAGCTCACTTTGGCTTTTGCAATCAAGAGCAAGTACCTCGGAAGCGCCAGCTTCCCTCGCGTGTATCGGCTTTCATCTGCGACCCACTACACACGGTTCACATCGCCAAGTAGACAGACTGATAGAATCAAGAAGCCAATAGCTTTGAACCAGTGCTCTCTTTTTCTCATTCGTCAGGTCGATGTCAATGTCGTGGTTGTCAGCGGCACTGGTGTCGTCGTGGACGTCGCAGTGCCTTCAAACGTTCCTTCGACCTCGGACGACTCGGGCGCAGCGCTTGCACTGTCATCGCGTGTCTCAAACGGCAAGAGGATCTCGCCAGCGCCTTTGCGCAGCACTTGGTCGCCGCGCTCAGTGTGCGTGACTTTCCAGCCCGCGACAATCAGTCCGGCTTTCGACCAGCCCTTGGACGTCCGACCGAGCACGCCGTAGCGATTCAGTGGGAGGTTCTGCTTCACGAGTGCTGCGAGCACTGCGTCATGACTTGCTTTGTGGTCGCCGCTTGCGACTTTGCCGCGGCGTTCCGGCAAGAACACGACTGCAGTGCTACAAGCACCGAAGAAGAGTGCAACGAGGCACGTGATCACGAGCTTCCACATCAAGTACGCGCCGTCGTGCGCTCGCTCTGGCGCAGCTAAGCGCAGGACAAAGAGCAGCACGAGGACGCACCAACGCACACGGAACTGGTACGCCCAGTCCGCCGGTCGGCGCGGTCGAATGCGGTTGTTGCAGAACTCAAAGCCGACTTTAACGAACCAGCTCATGCTGAGCGTGACGCACAGATCAACGACTGGCTTTGCGAGGTGCTCGTTGGCGTAGTGCGGCATGAATGTCGCGCTGCTTGCGATGTGAAAGCCGAGGAGCGACGGCAGTGTCGCAGTGAGCAAGAGGAGGCTCTGCGAGATGTTGAGTACGCCCATGCCCTGGAGGTTGAGCTGCAGCGCGGCTTCGACGTCCAAGCACTCAAACTTGGTCACGCGCCACGCTCTCAGGAGCTTCTCGAGGTACTTGAGCACGATCACCCACGCCATCGTGTTGAGCATCACGGCCATGGTCCAGTTACTCAAGAAGAACTTACGCATGCCTTCGGACGCAACGACGCGTCGGCGCAAGAGCACGCTCTTGGGCTCGGCAAAGCACCGCGTCGTGACGTTGAGGTACCGGAGCTCGAGCATGTGGTAGCACTGCGTCGCGTCGCGGAGCTGCTGGACTGTTGCTTCAAGCGGCGTCTTGGGTGGCCAGAGCTTGAAGAGACCAGCAGTGAGCGCAGTCGGGTGCCAGTCCGTTGGAGCACCAACGCCTTCAGTTGACGCTGTCACGACCGGCGTCCCGAGGACTTGGTCGCGTGTGAGTGAGACGTCTGCGATCTTCTGGACAGCCATTGCAGCTTGCATCTGCGCGTACGTCGCTGGGATAAGTGCGAGGAGATCCGCGACGCTCGCTTCCAAGCCAGGCGCGAGCTTCGCATAGACTTCGCCGATCGTGTCGCTCGCGTCGACAAGAGTCGAGGCGTCGCGTCCATCGACGTGGCAGTACGCAGCGTCGGGGAACTGCAGGTCGGCGTCGCTCACTTTTACAAAGTTTCCAAACGACTGCTCGAGCTCATCGACGACGAGCGACAGTGTCGTCGTTGCGCCAAAGTGCTCGAGCATGGCGTGGAGCAGTGGCACGATGACCCACGCACTGCCGTCGTCTTTGCGCGTGAACGGTCCGTTCCTGTACGCAAACGCGACGCGGCCGCCAAAGAAGTTCTCCCCTGCGAGCTCCTCAGTGAATGCATGCGTGAGGAGCCACGTACGGTGGTCAAGTGCGACCTCGGACATGAACATGAGGTACGACGTCGGCTTGCTCGCGCTCGTGAGCGCCAAGTATGTGATCTTTGCCAGGACTTTGAACAATGCGCGGTGGCACCGAGTCGCACTGTTGTCGTCGACAGGACTCACTTTCGTCTCGCTCTGGACTCGGAGATGCGCGTCAAAGACGCGGAACGGCGCCGTCGCGATCGTTGCTTCCAATGTGGCAAACCACGCTGCGTACGCACGTTCGTCGTCCCACCACGTGTCGCGCGGACGCGCCGAGTCGCTTAGCTCCGCGAGCGGGAACACCATCCACGAGTTCGCACCAGTCGACGGCTCTTTGAATGTGTTCACGCCAGAGCGCGTCGCGCCGAGGAGCTTGTACGTCTGGGCATCGTGCTCGCTCGTGCCGCGGACAAGCGTCGATGCAAAGACGCTCGTGAGGTCCGGGAAGAACGCCAAGTACTGGAGCATGCGCATCGAGGAGCCAGCGACTTGACTCGCTGCGTTGAACGCATGGTCGAGCTTCACGCGCGACGTCGCCGCGTGCTCGTGCGCGACCTCGATGTGCGAGAAGAACCGCGTCGCCGTCGTTGCGATCGGACTGAACTGCGCGCCAGATGTGATGTACAGGTCGAATGCAAACAGCGGTGCGAGCACAGCAGCAGTCGGCGCTGGCACTTCGATCGGCGCCACGGCAGCATCGTACTGCGCGTTGGCCACAAGTGCGCGCTGGATCAAGTCCAAGACAAACGTTCGCGTGTAGAACTGACTGACGATGAGCTCAGACGCGACGCACGAGTTGAGCTGCGTCGTCTCCATTGCCGCAGCTTGCACGGCGACGAGGAACGCGTCCTGTTCATTCAAGAGCGGCTGGTCGTTGTAGAATGCGCTCAATGTGTTTGCAGCGAGCGCTTCGTCAGTCGCTTGGACGTACTGAAGCGCTTCGAGCGTCGCAGTCCAGTCTTTCGAGGCAAAGAGCGCCGACATGGCTTGCTGGAAGTAGTCGACGACAAAGAGCAGTCCGACGTTGTTCGCGAGTCCCGACGTGTTTGTTGGCACGAGTGCGCGCAAGTCGACGTCCGTGAACGTGCGCGTCTCGTTTGCTTGCACGTAGTCGCCTGGACACGGATACCCGTCGGCGCCAGTGCAGCGCACAGCTTGAAGGAATGCCTGCTCTTGCGAGCACCCAATGTCGAGTGTAAGGAGCTGGTCAACACTGTTGGTCGCGGACGCCCCCGTGCGACGGAGCACGAGCGAGAGCTTGGCGTCTGGTGCTACAGGTGTGAACGCCCGCGGTGTGAATGTCCCACCTGGGAACTCGGAGCTCTGGAGCACGAGCGCGTAGTACTGCGACACGACCGCAAAGTCCTCGAGCGAGAGGAGACTGTAGATCCGATCAATGTCAAAGCTCCCGCTCGCTTCGAGCTCTTTGCGCACGGCGTAGTTGCCGAATGTGATCTCGAGGACGCTCTGCAGCAACGGCACAACGTCCTTGCCAGCGACGATCTGCTGGTGCGCGCGCGCGTACGTGTACGGCAGCGCAGTCGTCCGCGCCGAGTCGGGTCGTGTCGTCGGGTAGAACACTATCGTGATGTTCTTGAGTGGCACGGCGATCGCCCAGAGCGCTTGGATGAGGACGACCATGACCGCGAGCGTCTGCGACAGTGTCCGTTTACGTCGAGGTGCAGGCGTCGCGCCAGGAGCAGCAGCTGCAGCAGCGGCCGCCGCAGCTTTCTCGTCAATCCACGCTTGCATGGTCTTGCGCGCCGCTTCTTCACGAACTTCGCTCAGCCGTCGAGGCGGCACTGTCGGCCCAACGCTCGCCAAGTGGGTCTCCATGCTCAGGTCGTCGTCGTCGAGCGACGATGGCGTGCGCATCAAGCGTGCGTGCGTGCGAATGAACTGAAAGGCAGCTTAGGTCGGAGCTCGAGAGAGGTCAAGAGGGAGTAGTCGTTACAAGTCCCAAGCGCTTTGGAATAGTTTAGCTGACTCGGTCGAGCCGCCTTGCTTCACCACCATCACCACCATCACCACCACGCTACAGCACGAGCTAACACGCCACACACACACGTACTGGACTATCGCTCTCCATGTTGCTTGTGTTAGCGCACGGTGCAGTGGTGGAACGACGATCCTGCGCAGCTTCCTTGGCTGCAACGAGGACGCGCTTGACCGGCGTGCAGATGGAGGAATAATTATCATAAGAGGCGACGCGCCACGTCGCCAAGGCGGCTGCTGCGACGAACCTACATCACGCTCGCAGCAGCGCGCCACTTTGGTATCATCTAAGGCAGTACAAAGCCGAGGTTCTTAAAGTCGCGCTTCTTGAGCGAGCTCTTGACGAGCGGGAGCGCTTCAAGGATCGCCGAAAAGTCCGGACGGCGCGCAGGGTCCTGGTGCCAGCAGTGCTCCACGAGCTCGCCAATCTTGAGAGGAGTGTGGCGAGGCAGCGCTGGACGCATCTGCTGTCGCGCGACTGCAAACGCAGCTGTATGACGACGATAGACAATCGCAACATTGTGAGTGACCATCACTCACAGTCTACAGACCATAGCAGACACTCGACAATGTCTTCATAAGAGAACGCACCTTGGATCGGCGTCATGCCGCGGAACGGCTGGTCTTTCGTGATCATCTCCCAGAGCACGACGCCAAAGCTGTAGACGTCGGCCTTTGTCGAGTACGGCTCGTGGCGAATCACCTCTGGCGCCATCCACCGGTACGTTCCAGTCTCAGCTGTCAAGTCCGACGACGAGTGCCCGATCTCCAGCACGCAGCTCAAGCCAAAGTCCGAGATCTTCACCGTGCCGTGACTGTCGAGCAGGACGTTCCCCGACTTGAGGTCGCGGTGCATGATCGAGCACAAGTGCAAGTAGTTCATGCCCTAGACGACAGAGAGAGAGAGCCCTAGAGTGAGCAACGGCTCGGTCGAGCAGTGTGGCGCCTGATCGAGATAGAAAGGAAGAGACGCACCATCGCGACTTCCTTGGCGATCCGAAAGAAGTCGATCGGCACTTTGCGCGCGCGGATCAAGTCTGTGAGCGTCCCGTTCTCCATGAACTCAAACACTGTCAGCCACACACACAGCCACACAATGTTAGCCACGTCGAGGACGCTCGTTTGTATGCCGTCGGACAGTTAGGAGTCCTAGAGATGGACAGTGGCTCGTATAGGACGTACCGAGGCAGTAGCGCGGTGGATGGATCGCAGCGCCGAGGAAGAGCACAATGTTTGGATGGCGCAGTTTGCTCACGACGGCGACTTCGCGGTGGAACTCGTTCAAGAGTTCTTCGCCGAGTCCGCCGTTCTGCTGCGACGCATCGACGATCTTGGCTGCGACGCGCGTGCCGCGCCACCACGCGCTGTACGTGTTGCCGGACCGACCGCTCCCGACTGGCTTCTCGAGCTTGATCTCGGCCAAGTCGAGCTTCCACTCGTCCTTGATCTCGTTCTTGTCGACCATCTGGAGCACGCCGAGCTTCTCGGCCAAGCTCGCACTCGGCGCGGTCGTCTCGCTCGATGCACCGCCCGTTGCTGAGCTCGACGAGCCTTTGTCGCTCTCGCCGTCGTCGCCGAGGCTCAAGCGCGTGAGGTTCTCCTCTATTCTCCGCTTGAGCTCCACTTGCCGGTCCTCTGTCATGAACATCCCGCGCACGACAAAGCTGCGACGCATGGCGTCATGTGAGACCATCGCTCCAGCACCTCCATCCACAGTGGGTATGACGATAGAACAAGGGAGCAGACGTACCGGTCGAGCGTGACTCCGTCGTGCGTCGTCATCACATCTGCGTCGAGGATGCTCCCTTTCATCGACGTGAGTGCGCTGTCGAGTGACAGACAAGCACAGCAAACAGGCAAGTGTGAGCTCAAGACGCACAGACGATAGAGCGTCCATTGGCAAAGAGCGTACCGCGTGATCGCGTCCAGCAGACTGTCGCGGTCGAGCGACACGACGACGACTTCGCATACGTTGTTCACAATGCTAGCGCCACAGCGAGGACGCGAGACGTGTGTGTGTGAGAGTGTGAGTGAGTCCTAGGACACATGGATCGATCGATCGATCGATAGACGGAGCGATCACGCGAGACAGCGCAAGCACATGAGACGTACTGTCCGTCGTCATCCTTCTTGAGCTGCGCGTTGATGCTGATCTCGTTTGGATTCCGGTTGTGCTTGGCGAGCAAACGCATGTGCATCGGCACGTCGTCTGGGTTCACAGACAGCGCATAGCGCGCTGGCAAGCGGCGAAAGTGGTTCTGTCACACAGTCATCCAGTCATCCATCCATCGTAGAGCATCCGTCAGTCCACTGGCCAGTACTTCGGTCGATCCAACACTGTCGAGCCATTGCTGCTGCTGATCGTTTCGTACCTGCACAGACTGGAGCACGGGCTCGTACAAGTGGTTCAGCACTTTCTTCGTGCCGTGTTGACCAGACGACGAGACGTACACGTCGCCGACCATGTGCTTCACGACCGCGCGGCACATGTCGTTCACGACCGAGTCTTTCAGTCCGCGCTGGACACCGAGCGCTGATGGCTACAGGCACACAAGATGAAGAGTGAGTGTCTCGGGACCTACACTCCTAGTCCACAACGTGGGAAGGCCCAATGGACGCACCTTGGGCGCAGCTGGGAAGTAGCCCTTCTTCTCCAAGTCTGCGAGCGCTTGGTAGCTCTGCGCTTTCTTCATCGTGACGGTGCTTGCGTCGGCGTCAGTCGTGTGCGTCGAGCGCTCGTACGAGCCGCCGTGGGGCTTGGGCGACTGCACGCTGCTGCTGCTCTCGTGCGCAGCGATCTGCTCAGACAAGAGACGCGCCTGCAGATCTGGATCGAACGAGTTCGCAAAGAGCGGGAGGTGCTCGACCTTCTCGGCAATGCGCGGGAGCTGCTCGGGCGAGCGCAGGAACGAGCCAGTCGCGCTATTGCTACTGTTGCTACTGTTGCTCGGGTCCGACGCGGACGGCGGTGGGCGAAGCCCAAAGACCGACTGCTCAAACGGCGAGCGACTGAGGATCTCTGGCGCGTGACTGCAGATGAATAGAGAGCGGCAGGAGCGACTGTTAGACACAGAGCCGCGTACATGCGGTTGCCCAGGAGTGACTGCGCAAACGACGTACACTTCGCTCATCTCGCCGGTCGCGTGCGTCTACAAAGTGACCCATTGGTAGTGGTTCAGCAGCACGGCCATCATTCAGTGCATACCCATCATCAACATCATGTTGTCAGTCGTAGTGGGTGGTGGAGGTCGTGACTGTACCACACATACATACACAGCAGAACGCACCTGCTGCTGCTGTGGCGAAGTACTCGCGTGGTGGTGGTTCCCTACGATGTTGTTAAAGTCTGCGCCGACGTGCGAGCCTGTGCGCCAGTTGCGGTAGAGCAGCCGCGCCTCGGAGATCGTAGAAAACGCTGGCGACGTCGACGGCTCAGCGGCTGCGAGGTCGCCGGCGCTGTTCTTACGCGCACACGCAGCGAGCGCGTTTGCGCTCACAGGCGGCGGGAGCGAGCTGTCGAGCGCGTTCGTGTTGCTGTTTGCAGCGAGGTCGCTCGCAGAGGCTGCTGCTGCTGCGACCGCCGCAGCGGCGCGAGGGGGCGACGAGATCGCAGTGGCGCGGTGCGCGACCTGTTGGTGGTGGTGGTGCTGCTGTGCAGTGCTCGGCGAGAAGCCCGTGAGGAACGAGGTCGAGAGCGACGGCGACGAGGACACGCGGGGTGTGGAGATAGCAGACGGCTCCACTGGCATCGACAGGTGCGCGCGTGCGGGGCGTCGAGGCGTGCGTTGAGGCGAGGTCCGTCAAGCGCGCGAGAGCTTGGTGCGAGTGAGTGAGTGGGTGAGTGCGTGAATGGGATCGCAAGAGCTTGCGCGCGCTTGCAGTTGCTGTTGCAGTTGAGTCGAGAGGCAAGAGGCGGCGAGGTGCGCGAGCCAACGAGTAGCCGTGGTCGAACGAACGAGTGCTTGTGCTGTGCTGTTGTTGTCCTTGGTGTTGTGCGTCGCGAGACGAGAGTCGTCGTTGTCGCCGTCCAATTTGTATGGGCAACAGCCGCATACAAACTTGTATACAAACGACATTCATAATTTGCATTCACTCATGTGCAGTACAATCTTGTGAATAGCGAACAAGAACTGGACGAATTCTATCCAGCTTTCAATATGTTTAAAGAGGTCAAATGCTGTAGGTTTATGAAAATGTTGCATCGCTTTCAACAGGGTATGTGAAATACAAGTATACACTACTTGCAATTTCATCTGCACAGATGAAAAATACCGACTTGCGTTTGCCCTCGCGAAAGTTAACAGTCTTGAAGCCCTACCCCGCTTACTGTTGTGTGGACTACATGAAACAAGCGAGAGGCCACGAATCCGCAAATTCGTGTTGGTTACCTCGACTCGCTCTCAAGTCGTTCAAGACGCTCAAGTCGTGTTTGTTGGCCCTCAATGCACATGTGCTCTCATGTGCGTCGTGCTTGGAAGTGCGCTCAGTGTTCACTTGCGAACTCGTTGTTGATGTCGGCAGATTCAATCTCGCTCGATTTAGACTTGATCATCGCGATTCATTGCTCCGCAACCCGACAGCATATACTAGTACATCGCTGCTCACGTATTGTGCTCTCAACATCACACAGCACACAGAGCTCGCAACAAGGACACGGAGGATCTTGAGATTATCGTTGTTGTCATTGTCGTCCGCAAGTGTCCTCTTTGGCTTCTGGTGCAATGGTCTGAAGTAAAGCGACGTGGCGCAAGTGTGTGTTAGTCCATGCGATGATCGACAAGATGAACGAACTGCAAGAGCTCTGCATTGAGCACCACGAAATGAAGCAAATGCAGGAGCAAGACTCGAGACGCGAAGACAAGAGCGCGTCTCGAGCGATGCATTAACACTCGAGCAAGCGAAATCGCCCAGTCGTTTTGTATTGAACTTGAAAATGAGACAGGAAAAATCAAGATTCTATCGAGGTGGGTACAGTTTGCCAACTGATGTGGTGCTGTGTGGTACAATTATGGTGTGACCCACACTGTGCCACACGGCACCTCGAGCCACTTCCATCGCCAGCAAAGACGACAACGACGGAAATGGGCTCGCACCTCTCGCTCCTCGTGTCCGCGACGATGCTCGTCGCGACGCTCGTGTACTACTACCGCATGGTCCTGCTTACGGAGCTCACGACCGAAGCCACGCTCTTCAACACGCTCTATGCCGAGTACGGCACGTCGCAGATGCACGACGCGATCCAGTACGTTTGTGCTCATGTCTTGCGATCGCTCGCTCTCTCAATCGCTGTGATGGCGTGCATGTGTATGCTGCGTTGCTAACTCGATGTGTTGGTGCTGTCGTCACGTGGCGGTGTCGCTACTATCATTTTCTCTGCTTTGTTCGCTGTCTTCTCTCAAACAGAGCGGTCGAGGCATTTTCGCATGACACGTCGCTCTCGTACGAACAGATCATCTGTAAGAAGAGCGGCGACGAGCTCTGGGACCGCAAGTTCGACCACGACTGGCAGCGCATCTACCACTGGTATAGTGGCATGTCGTTTATCTGGTGTGTGCACAAGCAAACGTAATGTCCTAACATTCATGGCTTGCGTGTTCAAAGGTACCAGAAGCTTGTGTACTTTCACCGTCTCGGACTCTTGAGCGACCGCTTCTACCGCGAGTTCCCTGGCACGAGTACGTCGATTCGCGAATGTGCTCGTGCGCTTGTGTGTGTGTTTGGTTCACAGCAGTTCGGTCGCTCACTCGTGCGCTGTTTCCAGTTCGCGCGCGTCACTTTGTGCAGCACGTCGAGCCATTCGCTGTCAACGCGTGCGAAGTGTACCAGGTGCGTGCACACTTGCACATTGCTCGTTGACCAAGTTGCTTGTACAGCGTCGCTGATGGTTGTTTGTCACATATTGGCAGGAGCAAAACTGCACCGACATCTTTGACTACTTGCGCGACCTCTACGCCCTACCACCTGCACCAGAGGTATCGTGCCAGCACAAGCGCACGTCGACCGCAGATGCTGCCAACAAAGACGAGTTGTAGTCACTCAACTCGATTGCAACAAGCAACACTTGCAAACAAAGCAAACAAACAACCAAACAAGGACAAGCTGCGAGGTGATAGATATATTGCATCATATATAGAACGTTGTTCGCGCTGGAGTGAGCGAGCGAGCGCAGTGCCGTTGCCGATGCGATCGCAGAGCGTGTGCAAAGGGGAAGGGCGTGCCAGGCAGCGCGACTACTGCTTACTTAGGTTCACAAGCGCCGACAAAAACTTGGCTTGGTCGGCCGTGCGGTGCACGTACACGATCTTGTCGCCGCTGAACGAAAAGTTGCTCACGCCTTCGATCGTCACGCGCTTGCCTTTCACGCTGTCAATGAGCTCGAGAAACTCCTTGTTCATGCTCACGCCAGCGCTCTTGACGCAGCCGGAGAACGTCCAGTGCACGCGAAAGTGCTGACTGCGCGGACCACCGCTGTCAATCTTTGCGTGGCGCAAGTAGATGTCGCTGAACAAGTACGACGTACAGAGGTAGTCGAGCACGAGCGCGTCTTTCCCGCGCAAGTGCACCGACGAGTTCTGCGGTCCGCTCACGATCGAGTCGTCGCGAAAGTACTGGAGCGTCGAGCAAATGTCGCCGCTGTTGTACGCGTCTTCGACCGCTTTGATGATCTGCACGCGCACGTCTTGGAGCCGCGCGTAGTCTTGGTCTGGGATCGACACAACAGCCGTTGCTGCGACGCCAGAGTCGCGCTTTTCGAGCGACCGGATCTCCTGCACGAGCATGTCGCGGTGCTGCTCGAGTCGCATCTTCTCGTCCTCGAGGTTCGAAATGCGGTCGAGCTTGCGCTGACGGCTCTTGCGCGCTGCGATGCGGTTGCGCTCGCGGCGCTGGTTTGTCTCCTTGTCTGCGTCCATTGAGTTCTCGGACTCCGAGTGCACCGAGTCGTCGTTCGTCGAGCCCGACTGGCGCATCGACGAGTGGTGCGAGAGGTACGCATTGTCATCGTAGCTCGCCACGTCTGGACGTCCGCGGCTCGGCGGTTGACCGTACTTGAGGTGGTTGTGGTTCATCTGGTTGAGACTGTCCTGTGTGAGCGCCATGCCATTGTACGGGTGCGCGCCACTGGATGGTGCCATGCGGCCGTTCAGATCACTCGGCGGCGCGGCGGCGCTCGTCGTCTTTTGCTTCTTGCTCGCAGGACCTGCGCGCGGCTGCATCGCCATGTGGGCACCGGAGCGGTAGAAACGGTCAGGCGTCTCGCTGCCGTCACCTGCAGACGACGTGTAGCTGCTGTTGCCATTGACTGCGCTGTTTGGAAGCGACGGCATTGCGCTCGCACTGCGGGCGCTCGTCGCGCTACCGCTGCGCGAGAGGTGCATCGAGCACACGCCCTGGGACACTGCTGGGTGCGAGCACAGCGCGATGCCGCAGCGGTGGAGTGAGTTCTTGTCTGCTGCGAGGCGCGGCGGCTGCGGCTGACCCGCGCCACCTCCGTTCACCGTTCGTCGGCTCATGCTCTTTCAGTCTCTGTCTGTCTCGCTACGTGAGTCGTATGTGAGGTGATCTGCCTGTGGGGGTCTCTATCGCGACGTCTGCGTTGAGGAGGGAGAGCTCGTGCGCTCGTGTGATCGTGTGTGGCGAGGAAGAGTTGGCAGTGACGACTGCTCGCGCTTGTTCCTTCTTGTTCGCTTCGTCGAGCTTGTGTGTGAGTGAGCACGTGTGTGAGCACGTGTGTGTGGTCTCTGCAAACCGGGGAGTTTCACAGATTTCAAAAACAACGACATATTTTCAACATAATGGACAATATGTAGACAAAAGCAATCGAATGAGGTTTTATTAAAGGGGAGACAAGAGGGTGCAATAACATAGTCCAATGTCCTCTCACTCAACGCGAAGTGAAAAACCTCAATCCAGACGTTGCACTCGCGCAGATCCACACATCCATACTTTACTCAAGCTGAATCGATACAGAACGAACCAAAATGGCGCAGAACAGCATCAACAGAGTAAAAACCTCATAACCTCGGTTGAAGAGCGACAGGACAGTGAGCGAAATTTGATTGCCCATGAGCTTAAACGGCTAGAAACGGGACGTTTCGTCACTGAGGTCGATTGTATTTCGCGCTGTTTTTAGACTCACAAACTCAATATATTGGCAGTCAGACTGCTATAACATTTCTTTTGCTCACAGCAGCAGAGTGTGCGCTCAGAACGTGACGACGAGCTTGGGTAAGCTGCGGCAGATGCAACCATGTTTAAGACTGCAAGTACATGTGTGTGCATTTCACAGTTATCACTCCATCCAAGCTCGACTCGAACCACTAACGCACATAACAAACAGTAGCACGATTGTCGTCTGGGTTTGCACTCATATTATTCGCCTCGAACTCACGTCACTGTGTACTTCTTTCCACCTTTTCAAAGCGACGATCTCAATTCGTGCGTTAAGCTCTTTCACACTTATAATGAGTATGCTTGATTGCCACTTCAAGTGAATTCGCTGCTGTTGACGACGCCGAACTGGCTGTATTTCGCTCTTCAAATCAAGTCGAACGATACAAATGACTGTACAAATCTCGATTCTCACGTATATGAAGCGTCCACTTGAAGAGACTATTGACCGCGATCAGCGCGCGCGAATCGAAATATTTCAAATCCAGACTGTTCGCGACGGACAAGACAAAAGAACACGACCGAAGTCGCGTCCAAATGATGAACACTAGCGCCGCACGAGCTCTTTGGATTGTTCAAAACGTTTGAGCAACAACCTGCTGGCTGGATATCTGTGCTTGAGTGTGTGTGGTGTGTGGTGCTTGTGGGTGCTTGTGGATAGTGCTCACTTGAATTTGTCTGTGTTTGAATATGTCTCGCTTGACCTCGCTTGACCACGAACGAGCACAATGCTGCAACCAGCGGTGATCACAAGATCACAAGATCACAAGATCACAAGATCACAAGATCACAAGATCACAGGTCGCTCATTTTTACCGCGCGGAATAGTATTGGCGCTCCGGGAGTGTGTGAATTTCTTAGTTTCATACACAATTCAAGCTGTCGAGTGGAATCTGGATATTGCTGACAGACTGGGCATTGTAAGCTTAGATCTGTAGTTTATTAACTGTATAAGATCGAACCTGTAATTGATGTGTATTTGGGTGCTACAAACACGCAATACTGTTTTTCAGACTGTCATAAAATGAATTCCACCTGTGTCAGAATTGGATAGACAGAAATAATTCAAGCAATAGATGTGTTGTCTACTCTAAACTTGCTGAACGAGGACACTTGGACTCACAAATCTTGACGCACTTCACGACCACCTTCAGCACAAGCGCGAGACGACATCAATGCTCGCACGACGGATCCTTGCTCGTCAACAGCGCTGCTTCCGCAGCAGCAACCTCATGCTGCACACGCTCGCAACGGAAGCAGTAGCAACAGACGTCGCACCAGTATCTGGCGCAGGTGTGCGCGCATGCGTGCTCGCGATCCTGGAGCAGCACAAGACGCTGCTGCTTGCACTCGACGACGCGACGTACACGTTTGCAAGTCCGCTGCTGCAAGCGAGCGTCGGACAGCACACGCGCCACTCGCTCGACCACTTGCGCAAACCTTTCGAAGCACTGTTTGCAGCAAAATCTGCACACGCAGACGTGCTCATTCGCTACGACGTGCGCGCACGCAACACTGTCATCGAGCACGACCGCGTCGCTGCGATCGACCAGATCGAGACACTACAGAGCAGTGTGCGCGCACTCGGTACGTTCATGCATTTGTAGCCAATTGCACTGTGCTTTCACAGTAGTTTCTCACGATTGCCTCGCTGCTCTGTGCTTCTAGACGACGCAGCGCTGCAGCAGCGCTTGCGCGCCGCGTTCATGCTCTCGGCTGACGGTCGCGAAGTGGCGCTCGAGTCGACGCTGAGTCGCGAGCTTGCATTCGCAGTGCACCACTGCATTCACCACAACGCGCTCTCGAAAGTGCTCCTGCGCCACCACTTCCCAGACGTCGCAGTGCCGCAGGACTTTGGCATGGCGCCATCGACGACGAACTTTCTTCAAACCACCGCGAGCAGCAATTGATGTCTTCAATTCCCACTAACTTGTTGATAACAAACCCATGAGTGGGAATGTTGAGTCCACATATTTCTCTATTTGCGCCTCTATAGTCAGCCACCCGACCGTTTGCTCACAATGATGATGCCTGGCAACGGAGGTCGTGCTCATGCTCGTGCTCGTGCGCCACCGCTACCGTCTGCATCGTCAGTAGCGGTATCGGCAGCAGCAGCTCCACGTCCTGCAAACGCATTTGCAAACGATGGCAACTTCATGGCGCAGTTCCTCGCGCAGCAGCAACAGAAGAAATCTACGAGCACGTCTGCTGCTACTGGAAGTGACGACACGAGTAGCAAAGCAGCAGTCGTCGCTGCCGCTGAGCAAGACGACCACGTGCGCGAGAGCGTGCTCAAGAACGACGGCAGCTTCATGGCGACGTTCCTCGCGCTGCAGCACAAAGAGGAGCGGCTCGCTGTCAAGCAGCATCCGCAGCCATCGCCACAGGTATCGCTCACCTGCATGTGTCTATTGATGTGAGAGCCGATCACTCGATGCATGACGTGTGTATGTCAAGCCGTCGTTGTCTGCATCTAGCACGACATCTGCGTCTCACAAGCAGCAGTCACCACAGACTGTGAAGCGTGCAGTCGCGAGCGACACATCTGCTACCGCTGCATCAACCGAGCCGCCACGCAAGAAGCGAAGCCGATGGGACGCAGGACCAACGACTACCGACGCTAGCGCAGCACAGGTGCTCAGCATTACGAGACCTTCTAGCACTGCGAAGGCGTCCGCAGCACAAAGTCCGCAGTCTTTTTGTGACGACCCTGACGAAACCGAGCGGCGCATTCGCGCCAAGCAGCACAAGCACGCTGAAGAGCTGCGGTTCCTGGAGCAGCGCATTCGCGGCTTCCAGCAGCGCGCACAGTTTGCATCAAGTGCTGCTGATCGCAGCGAGCAGACACGTGCAATGCTCTCAGACGAGCGTCGCGCCGAGTACGAGCGTCTTGCTGCGCTGCTTGAGCAAGAGCGCACGTACCGCGACTCGGTCGAAGACGCAGAGCTCGGACGCGTGCAGGACGGAACGCTCGAGCACCGTCGTCGCGCGCGCGAGATGCTCGAAACGCTGCAGCACGCAGACGCTGTGACGCGCGACGGCGAAGGGAAGCACCACCTCGGTGACTTCTTGCCGCAAGCTCAGGTAAGTGTGAATGTGAAGCAGATATTGTGTTACTGAACTTTGGGACAATGAATGATAGATATACTCACTTTTTGTGTGAATCTGACGTAACAGCTCGACCGGCTTCTCGCTGAAGCAAAAACGCGAGGCATTGGCAGTGCACAACTTGCTCATCGTCCATCATCATCGCAGTTCGCACACGACGCGACAGTAGTTGGTGGCGCAGCAGCAGCAACAGAACAGGTGCCAACCAGTAGCAGTGGCGGTGGTGACGACGACGAGTTTGATCAGTACCGCAAGCGAATGATGCTCGCGTACCGCTTTCGTCCAAACCCACTCGTACGTCTCTCTCTCTCTCTCTCTCTCTCTCTCTCTCTCTCTCTATTTCTCTC
>JAASFN010000503.1:0-18971 GCA_023333795.1 Globisporangium rhizosaccharum | reverse complement strand
TGGCACATTCTGTTTTTTGTATGGAAGGTATCATCAGATCTGCTCGTTTGGAAACGCGAGCGACACCAACAGATTCGCCCAGGCAGAGCAAAAAACATATCTAAACAGCATTGCGAAATGCAAAGTGGATGCAAAGATATTGTGAAACGTGTGTGGCCGTATCATTTTGGACAGGAGTGTATGCGAGTGTCACTTGTTCACGCGCTTAAAGTGAAGCTCAGAGCCAGCGCTCACGATGTTGGTCATCGCAGGCTGGAAGGAATCGAGCACGCCTCCTTGCATGACGAGGACGTTCTCGAAATTGGTGGTCGATGCTGCTTTTGTCCAAAGCTGCCAGTGAGTAGAGTGATGCGATCCACAATGTAGAACTTCTGATGCATCACATTCTCAGGAAGCATGTACACCTTCACATCACTGCACTCTCGAGCCAAGCAACCAATCTGACAGCCGTTCGTCTTGCCCAATAGAGCACGCGAATGAGGCCGTTCGAACAGGGGAAGAAGAGGACTTCAAGCACGAGCGTCATGAGCACAACTTGCTTGCGCACTGCGTCGACTGCGGTCGCCGCGTGCTGAAGCGAGCCAAGCAGGCGCTCGTTTTTTCTTTGTTGATGGTGCGGGGGATGGCGCGCTGATCGACATTCAGCAAGGCACCGACTTTCGGGATATCCCAGCCCTTGCCCAGCACTAGGACAATGGCGCAGTGCTTGTACTGAAGGGACATGAGGTTGTAGGCTCTCGTGGTCTTGGTCGGCGTGTCGTTGCTGTCTGCGCCTGCTACGCGCTTGCCCTTGGCCATGTTCTCGCTCATGTTTGTGCTCGCTCGCTCGCTCGCTTGTCAATGAGCGGCAGACGTTCGCCGCTTTTGGACCTCGAGTGGACTGATCAGTCATGCCGAAAGTCCAAACTTTCTCACTGCATTCTCAACTTCAATACAATGTTTAAGTTGAACGCACGAAACCCGCCTCGACAAATCGGCTTCGTTTGGGACCTCTGGCAGCCAGATCGATTAATCGACGCCGATTTTTGAGGGATGTTTCTCGCACAACATACATACTCCTTGGTGAACGAGGGAAACGCGTGAGAAAAGTTTGGCTCACAGAACAACAAAAGCACCAGACATCAACAACAACGACCTCGGTGGCAATGGCTGCACCGCTAAAGCGCGTGTGGTCTGCGCGCGAGCCGGAGCGCCACTTTGAGCCGCTCGGTGCGTGTCGCGACGTCGAGGAGTTCGAGAAGCTCAATCGCATCGGCGAGGGCACCTATGGCACTGTCTACCGCGCGCGCGACCGCCGCTCGGACCGCATCGTCGCGCTCAAGCGCGTCATTCTGCACAACGAAGCGAGCGAAGGGGTCCGTATGCGCGCATGCGTCGTGTGCTCGCAGTCGGTTGTGTACGTGTGTATGCGCTGACAATGTGTGGCTATTGACAGTTCCCAATCACTGCATTGCGCGAGATCAAGCTCCTGAAGCGTCTACGCCACCCAAACTGCGTGCAGCTCCTTGACGTCGCAGTCGGTCGAAAGCGCTCGAGGTGCGTGTCTCCTCCTGCATAGCACAACAGCTGCGACTGTTTACAAACCTGTCTAACTGACTTCTGTATGGCGGATGATGCGCTGCCTGCAGCGTGTTTCTCGTGTTTGAGTACTGCGAACACGACTTGTCGCTGCTGCTGCGGCACCAGAGCGCTCGCAATCCATTCAAAGAGTCTGAAGTACGTCTTAGGACGTCCTAGCGCTCGTCCTCTCTATGGATGCTTGATCCGCTCACACGTACGCTATGTAAAACGCCCGTTAGGCCAAGCGCATCATGCTCTCGGTGCTCCATGCGCTCGCGTACTTGCACGAGCAGCACCTGCTCCATCGCGACATCAAGCTCTCGAACATCCTCTACGACCGCTACGGCACAGTCAAGCTCGCAGACTTTGGCTTGGCGCGCGAGCGCAGTCGCCTCGTCGACAACAACAACGACGATGATGAGACTGGAGCAGCAGCGAGTGAGACGCTCACACCAAAAGTCGTGACGCTCTGGTACCGCGCGCCTGAGATCCTCTTGGGCTGCGACGCGTACACATCGGCAGTCGACCTCTGGGCCTGTGGCTGCATCTTTGGCGAGCTGTTGCTCCAGGAGCCGCTCATGGCTGGGAAGACTGAGACTGATCAGCTCACCAAGATCTTTCAGGTCGAGAGACAACGAGTGTTGGTCTGAAGCTGCTTGGCGTGAGCTGACTGTAGGACTATGTGGTATATGAGCAGCTCCTAGGACGTCCAACCGACCAGATCTGGCCAGGCATGTCAGCGCTTCCTCACGCAGACACGCTGCTCCACGCCGACACGGCGCGCTACAGCTACAACAACATCCAGCGACTCCTTCCGGACCTCTCGACCAAGGTCCGAGTGCTTAGTATTGAGACTGAGAGGACTGACTGTCAGACGAACTGACTAGGACACTCGTGTGATGGACATAGGGCATTGACTTGCTCAACCGCTTGCTCACGTACGACCCGGCAGTTCGGATCTCGGTGCGTGCGTCTGGAGCGAGTGTCTGCCTTTCGTCCTCTCATAGTGTGTGAGAGAGAAGAGCGACTCACAAGAGACTGTGACGATCTGCGTGTGGCAGGCGCGTGACGCGATTGCGCATCCGTACTTTCGCGAGAAGCCGTTGCCGCAAGAGGCGTCGATGATGCCGACGTTCCCGTCGCTCCATCCAGACATGAACGACCGAGGACGCGCCGCTGCAGCAGGAGCAGCAGCAGGAACGTCTCAGACAATGCAGCAGCGCTTTGGCAACGCATTCAGTTCCAACAGCAGCTCAGCAGTAGCAGCTAGTGCCGTCGCATCAGCGCTCAAGAAGCGGCGCGTGTGACCTGAAACGCATGCGTTTGCAGTCAAATCTATTCCGAATGACCTTCATTCCGTGTCCACACACGTCTATCACACTACGCTTCAAGCAGCTCTTCGTACTCTTCACGGAGCGTCAGAGCTTCTTGGAGCATTGCATCGACGTCCGAGACAGAGAACGTCGAGTGACGGTCACTCGCTGCACGCGTCGCACAGATGCACTTGGTCTTCACGCGGCGGCACTTGCGGCACGTCGACTCGCTCGATGCGTCTGCTGCCGTCGCAAGCGCTGTGCTCGTACTGATCTCTTCGAGCGGCTGCGTGTCTGTGTCGACGACCACGTCGTCGTCCTGTCGACGGTTGTAGAACAGCGCGAGGAGCTGCGCGAGCTCACTTGGCTCGAGCTTTGTGAATGCAGCAACACGACTATTACCACACAATCACAGAGCACATTAGCCCATCACTCACGGTCCAAGCATCCTAGACACAAGAGAGAGTGCGTGACGTACTCGAGCGCGCCGCTTGTGACGTCACTTGGACGTTTGCCATGCGCTACGAGCAGCAGCACAGTTGCAATGCACGTCCACTACCAAAAAGCAACATGTTGACCATCACTCTCAGTCCAACTTCTGTCCAATGGCTCAGACACAACAGTGTATGGACGTACCTGGTGCGCATTGCGAGCGTCGATCGCATCTCTCAGCGCGAACGTACTGCTCATAGCTGCGATCTTCTGCGTCACGTAGCGATCGGCCGCCAGGTGCACGCGCTGCGCTGCCTGTGGGATCGGCCGCGTGAGCATGAGCGTGAACGCATTGCGGCGCTCGGTCATGCGGTACCGCAGTGCGCGCGCTTCGGCGTCTTCTGCACTCGCGTCTGTCTTCACTGGAGCTGGCACGGGCTCGCCTGCGACGACCATGTGCGTCTCGTGCGTGATCCAGGACGCAAGGAGGCGCCAGAGATTACTGAAGAGCGAGAGCTCGTCGAGCGTCACGACCTCGTCGTCGTCGCAGTCCGAGAGCGCAAAGCTCGCTGACGACGCATCGGACGCAGCGTCGCTCGCGTCGCTCTCGTCACTGTCGCTCACAACGAGGTCGTCGTCGTCGTCCTCATCCGCACCGTCCTTAGTCCCAGTGCCTTTGGGCTTCTGCTGCTGCTGGAGCAACGTCTCGACCTTCTTTGCGAGCTTCTGCTTGTGCGCTGGGAAGACAAAGCCCTCAATGAGCACTGCGTGCGCTGCGTCTGGGAACTGCGCGTCCGGCGCCGCTGGTGAGACGTTCTCTTTCAGTTCGAGGCTCGTAGGTCCACTAGTGGCTTTCGGACGCACTGGCGTCGCGGAGCGCTCGACGATCCCGAGGTCCGCAGTCTTGGCCCAGACTGTCTTGGCACGTGGCGCTTGTGTCTGCGAGCGCTGCGGCTGCGACTGTGGCGGCGGCTGTGACTGTGCGTCGTCAAAGTCAAATGGGTTTGGACTCTCGGTACCAAAGATGTCACGGAGTGACGGCACGAGCTGCGGCGGCTTCGCCACGAGCGTCGCGAGGAACACGCGCGCTTTCTAGTGACAGTGTCAGGCAGGCGTGGAAGGTGTGAGCGAGAGGCTACTGGACAATACAGTGAGTGTAGGTGCGTGGTACCTGGAGACAGTGTTGCGAGCAGAACTTGTTCTCGTACTGCGCGTCGTAGATCTCTTTGCGCGCGAGCGAGATGCGGAACTTGCCGGCCTTGCTGCGTCGTCGGCGTGTGCACAGGATACAAGCAACGCCAGCAGCAATAGCAGCAATAGCAACAGTACAGGAGTGTGAGCTACTGTGCTGTATCGTAGACTGAGCGCTGCTACTATTAGTGAGATGTGGACGTACCCAGAGAGCGTGTTGCCGCATGCTGGGAACGCACAGAGCGACTGCACCGCGCGCTCTTCAAAGACAGTGTCCATGTGGCGCCGTTGCAGGATCTGCGCGCACAGGTCGAGGTACCGCACTGGGATGCGCGGGTAGATGAGCGACGACATGAGCACGAACGTCTCGCGGACGCTCGAGCCAGTTGCAGTGCCATCTGCAGACGACGCTGTCGAGCTCTTCTTCACGCTCTTGCTGCTCATGCTCA
Source organism: Globisporangium rhizosaccharum (assembly GCA_023333795.1). Classification (NCBI taxonomy): domain Eukaryota; phylum Oomycota; class Peronosporomycetes; order Pythiales; family Pythiaceae; genus Globisporangium; species Globisporangium rhizosaccharum. The sequence continues at coordinate 14,026 of JAASFN010000503.1, read as the reverse complement.
TGTTGGTCAAATGATCGAGCTGAGTGGCGATTGCGAGATGTGGTCGTATAGATATTGCGTGTCATTAGTGTATACGAAATATTTATACGTCCTATACAAGCTTCTGTGAAGGTCTTGGCATGCTTCGAGCAACGACTCCACTCCAGTGCGCTCGCTCTGACTGCACGTGCACGTGCGAGCACAACATCTCTGTCGAGTGCCTGAAAGCTGCAATCGACAATTTAATGGTGCTTCTGTGGTGCTGAGCACTGTGGTCGCAAATCCCAAGTTGCCACGAGTACCTTACTCTGTCAAAGCCCTAGCGTCGCGATCGTGGCGATATGCTCTCTCAAGTGCTGGGTCGTAAGACGCCGCTCGAGTCGTGTGATACAAGTAGAGCTTACTCTGAACAAAACTAGACGACAGCAATCAGCGACTGCAAGCGCGTTGACTCTCAAGGCGCTGTCGCACCATCCGTTCAGCTCGTTGCGCTGCTGATCCTGGCGTAGTCGCGAGTGCTTCGAGCGGACCTGATCTGTCATTTCACACAGCATACTCGCTCTCGAGGTTGTCCAAATGCGTACGCTGTTGTTCTTCGACGTCAACATGTCCATTGAGCCGATTACTCGATGACGTGGATAGCCAGCGAAGCGATCTCTCTCTCTACTGCAGGTCGTACGTGCACCTGAAGGCAGACTGATGCCTCTTTGACTCCCAGCACTTCCAGGCACGGCGTCTAGGCGACTGCAGCTTAGTGACGCCAGAGCAATGGCACTCCGAACTCTCTGCACGACACAGCGACTCGAGTTGCTTCCGATCGCAATGCCAAACGAATGTCGAAGACGGATCCATCGCGCACCACTCGCGGCGCTAGCATGCTGTGTCCTGGTCGAGAGAGAGGCACAAGCCAAGCTCGGAGGCACTTGCGAATCTACCGCGTTCTGCTCCGACCCTCCAGTCTTCAGCCTTCACACTCTCCAGCAATGAAGCCGTTCGCCGCACTCGTCGCGCTCACTGCCACCACCGCATTCACCTCGGTCGCTGCTGTCGAGAACTGCACGACCACGAACGTGCGTGGCTTCCTTCTCGATACGAACGCGAAAGCGTGTGCGCTTGAGACGAAGATCGACTGGAAGCCCTTCCGTGTGTACAACGAGACTGAGATCGCTGCGTACTGCGCGACACCGACGTGCTTGACATTCCTCGCAACGCTTCCGCCGCTCAACCCAACCGAGTGCCTCATTCCAGGCGGAGCATTCCCACGACTCTACGCAGACTTGCTCGACAAGGTTGCAGCGTGTCCTGCTACAGCTGGACCAACGCCAGCTCCAGCCGCGGCTGCACCGACTGCTGCACCGACACCAGTTCCGACTGGGATTGTTCCAACGTTTACACTGACCACGACTCCACCGACTGCCGTGCCAACAAGTGCGCCAACGACTGCAGCAACGACGACTCCAACGACAGCTCCGACGGCAGCTCCAACGACAGTCCCAACGATCGCGCCAACGACGACTCCAACGACCGCACCAACGAATGCGCCGACCAAGACCCCGGAGCCGATAGTCTCAGTGAAGCCGTCGTGCTAGATCGACTACTGTGAGCAGCGTCTCGAGGTCGCACGATGCTCCGACGCACCAGCGTCTGTGCGTCAACATGCCGACAAGGCAGATTACTCGACGTCGCTGGCAAGAGAGAGCTCTGACGTTCGGAGGCTTCCACCACGAGATTGCACAGCGAGGGCTGCTCGACCTCGAGGTCGTTCGAGTTGTGCAGAAACATGACAGAAATCAGGACGTAAATCACTTGGGTCCGTGTTATCCAAAACAAGAATCACACTGTTTACTTGAGCAACGTATTTTTATTAAACATTTTACTAGTGATTTTCACACCATTTGGAAATCAGCAGTACCAGTTCTGAAAGGGTCCTAGATACCCGATGCAACACTCGCTCGCTCGAGACCGCGCGACACGCATCACAAGCAGATTGCGCAGTCCATGCGGAGCGTGCTGTGATCGAGCGCCAACGATGCTATGTGGACTGTACGTCGCGCTTGGCTTAGTCACTTGATCGCCTCTGCGGCGAAGGCATTCGCCAATCTGCCGCTCCTCGCTCAGATCCTCACAGCCTCTCTCTAGCCATGAAGACGTCTGTCGTGCTCGTCGTGATCGCTGCCACTGCATCACTGTCGTCGGTCGCTGCGATCGACAAATGCAAGGCGCTCAACCTCTTTGGCTTTTTCAACAACGCAGACTCGAAGGCGTGCGTGGCCGAGACGAAGGTCGAGTGGAAGCCGTACCGCGTGTACAACGAGACCGAGATCGCGGCATACTGCGCAACGCCGTCGTGTCTGGCATTCCTCGCCACGCTTCCACCGCTCAATCCGACCGAGTGCCTCATTCCAGGCGGCTCCAGCCCACGTCTGTACGCTGACCTCCTTGACAAAGTCGCAGCTTGCTCCGGCGGGAGCATCCCGACTTCGGCGCCAACGACTGTTCCGACGACTGCACCAACGACTGCGCCGACAACTGCACCGACGACAGTCCCAACGACGGCACCGACGACAGCTCCAACGACCGCGCCAACTACCGCGCCAACCGCGGTCCCAACCAAGACCCCAGAACCGACACTCCCAACGAAGCCACCGTGCTAGAGCCATTCCTCGCATTCGCTCCTGTAACCTCCCGCTCTGGAACCTATCAACCGCTTGAGCTAGACGTTATGAAGATCCGATAGTGTTGCCATTCTCAACAGTGTTGCTGATACTGATAACGTTGATAACAACAGCTTTCTCCTCACATACACTTTCATACCATAGAGATTGCTAACTTCTCAAGAGCATCTGTGGCGTCAGACTCAGTCCATCGGCACGAAAGCACAGCAACACAACTTGCACAAGTCTTCAGTTCCGGAGTGCCAGCTCCAACATCACAACATGCTTCGCCTGCAACTCGATACTGAGATCAAGTGAGTGTGCAGCACACTAAAGTCAAGTCTATTTGGCAAACATGATCCTCGATTTCGTCACTATAGTATAGTTGATCAGTCTCAAAGATCGAGCATTGCGATCACACACTTGGCGAGCTCGCCACGTCAGCGTCTGCGTCTGCGTCTGCGTGTGTCTGCGCTCGTCCTTGAGCGCGTGTGTGTGCGTAAGGCCAAGAAGGTGGCACACCGCACGCCACTACTGTGCTGCGCGCATCTCGTCTCGCTCACATCATTATCACAGCGAAGCGATTGCGTCGCGACAGCGCAGAGTGCGCTTGAGCTGGACCCCATAACAACAGCGCAACGATGTCGTGGAGCGGCTGGAGCGCGCGGCTGAACGTGACCTCGATCGTCTCGCAGGGCCTCGAGCAGGTCTCGAAGCTCAAAGAGGACGTCGAGAAGCAGTTCGATCAAGCCGTCCAAGGCGCGGCGAGCAAACCGTCAGCCACGAGCAGCAGCGCTCACGCCAGTGGACTGGGAGCGAACAGTCCCGATCTCTTTGGGAGCTCGATACGACACGATGGAAGCGCGAGTGCACTGGCGCAGCGCCACTCACTCCCACCTGCTGCGCCTGTGCGCACGACCGTCGACGACATCAATGTGATCAAGACGACGCAGTGGCCGAGCGACGCGAGTGCGGCGAGTCGCGTCAGTCGCCAGCTCATGCAGCAGCCGCCGTACTCGGCCGATGGCAAACAGCGCCGCCAGCTCCCGCCTGCGACGCCAGTGCCTCTAGCGTTTGATCACCATGAGCATCAGGAACACACCAGTAGTAGTACGACCGAGCACGAGGACGCTCCAGTCCTAGACGAGAGTGGCAATGGAGTGACCCTCGAGGCAGTGACGACGACGCAAGTTGACAGCGGTGCTGCTCCAAGTGCGCTGGTACAGAGCGACGGCGACGACCAAGCCCAGTCGACGACTGTTGCTGATACAGACGGTGATACAAAGGCAGAGACTAATCGTCCTAGCAATGCGTCCAAGTCAGTCGCAGATGCATGTGAGGCTGTCGAGGACGCAGCGGACGCAGCACTGCCGCTCGATGAAGACGCAGATGGTGGCGCGACGCACCAGGCGATCGTCGACACTGTCAATGACGCTGTCGAGCCTCCTGCGACTGCCATTCCAACAGATGACACGACAGAGCGCCACGACACTGACGACGCGCGTGTTCACGCACAAGCGACCGAGCCTGCGTCCGTCTCAGCCAGTGGATCGACCGACGCGTCTTCTCTTTGCGACGACTCAGTAGCCGCCAGTGATACCACCGCAACGACAGAGTCGACTGCTCTGTCCCAGGACACCACCAGCGCACTGCGCAAGAAAGTCGCAGCGCTGCAGTCGCACTTGCGCGCGCGCGAGGACCAACTCATCGCAACGAGCTCGACGATCCAAGAGCTCCACGACGAGCTCGACCGGACGTGTCAGCGCGAAGTCACGGCAGTCGAGCGCGCGCGGTTCCTCACGGAGCAGCTCGAGAGCATGCGCGTGGAGGTGACGAAGCTCAATCGCATGGCGTCTGGCCAGCGCGCGAGCGACCTCGACGCGATGCAAGCAGCGCTGAGCGAGAAGGACGCAAAGCTCCAGGCGCTCTTAGACGAAGGCCAGGCGCTGTCGATCAAGCAAGCGCAGTTTGAGCAGCGCGTGCGGCAGCTCCGGAAAGAGAAGAACGAAGACGAAGAGGCGCGGCTGAAGCTCCAGGCGCAGCACGACACGCTCGCGATTCAGCTCCAGGACGCGACCGCGAAGCGCCAGGCGGCCGACGATGCAAACAAACAGCTCACGCTCGAGCTCCGACAGGCGCAGACAGCGGCAGAGCGCGCGACCGCAGCGCTCGCAGCGGCCGAGCAGCGTGCAGCGGCATTGGCAGCGCAGGTCGCGCAGCTCTCGGCGCAGAACGACGCGCTCACGCAGCGCACGAGCGTCTTGGAGACGGAACTGGCCGAAGCGCAGCACACGAGCGCGTCCCACGCGCTGCTCTCGACTGAAAAGGCCGAGCTCACACAGACGATCGCGTACTTGCAGCAGACGCTCGAAGCACTTGAGACCGAGTCGACGCGGCGCGAAGAGCTCGCGCGAGTAGAAGTCCAGGACCTCAAGCGCAAGTGGCAAGACGCGATGCAGCGCGTCGATGTGCTTGGACAGAGCGTCTCAGACGCGACGCAGCCGCTCTTGCGGCAGATCCACGCGCTCGAGGACGACCAGCGTGCGCGGCACGAGACATGGCGCGCAACAGAAGCGACGCTGCGGCAGCGCATCGCTGATGCAACAGCGCTGCGGCGTCAAGGTGAGGCAGAGCTGCTTGCGCGCGACGAGCAGCTGCATACGCTACAGCAGCGCGTCGAGACGCTCGAGCAGGACGCTGTCCGCCGCAGTGCAGAGCTCGCTCGCGAGAAAGAGACTGCAGCAGCAGCGACTGCGAGTGCCCGTGAGCTCGCGACGCAGCTCGAGACTGCGCAGTGCGAGCGCGACGACTGGCAGCGCGCGTGCGACGCTGCAGCGCATGCAAAGACACAGCTCGAGCAGCGCCTCTCGCGCGAGCGCAGCAGCAGCAACAAGACCGCAGACACTGCGGCAGCGACGGTCGCAAGCGAACTCGCAGAGCTCCGTGCGCGGGAAGCGCAGCTCCAGCACGACCTCGAGTGGCACCAGCAAGAGCTCCGGCGTCTCAAGACAACGACTGCAGCAGCTGCCGCACTGCCGCCTCGCAGTGGCATTAGTACACGCATTGGTACCAGCAACAGTGGCGACAGTTCTGCTGCCGAGACGCAGGCGGAGATCCTCCAGCAGACGCTCACGCCGAGTCTCGATGACGATGACGGCGCGTTCACTGGCGCCACGTCAGTGCTTGGCATGAGCCAGCTCCAGCAGCGCTTGCGCTTGCGCGAAGGCGAGAATCGTCTCGTGAAGCAGCAGCTCGAGGCGCTCGAGCGCAAGCAAAGCGAGCTCACGGACGAGATCGTGCGGCTGAGTACGCGCAACGCACTACTGGAGACGAACGAAGCGCAGATGGCGCAAACGACCGATGAGCTCCGCGCGCTCCAGCAGCGCCAGCACGTGCTCTTGGAGCTCTTTGGCGAAAAGGAGGAGCAGGTCGAAGAGCTCCAAGCCGAAGTGAGCGAGCTCAAGGCGTTCTACCGCCAGCAGCTCGATACGCTCGCAGCGCACCAGTCGGAGCAGCAGTAACAGTAGACGGACAGACCCATACGATCCTAGTCCCTGTTTGTACCTAGCGCCTCCACTCTCGATCTGTCAGTACGTCTTCATGTCCTAGCTCTGCTCCAGACTAGCCTCACCTACGTACATCGACAGTCTTGACACTATCCTAGATCGTCCTAGCGCGCCGTCAGGACCTACGACGCGAGCGTGAACTTGGTCGTATCGACCGCGGTCACTGCGAGCTTGGACGTCCACGCGTCCTGGATCACGCCGTCGACTGGCGCCGCTGACCCGACCTGGATCTGGATGTCAGCGTTCGTGATGTCCGGGTAGTAGAGCTCCGAGAGCGCGAGCGTGATGTCGTAGCCCGAGCTGTCAGCACGCAGCGTCTTCGTGATAGTGGCGGACACGCGGCTCGGGAGAACCGTCGCCAGAAGCACCTCGAGGTCGACTGCCAACGCACTGTCGCTAAACGCACTCGACGTCACCGTGCGCGCGCCGTACTTGACGATGAACACGGCGTCGCTGAACGTCTCGCCGCTCAAGGCGAACACGCGCGTTACGCTCGCGCTCTCGAGGTGCACCATGAAGTCGGCCGTGACGGCCGCGTCGAGCGGTCCGAGCGGACAGCTGTTCATGTCAAAGCACGCGAGTGCCTCGCTCGCCGCGTACCACAAGTCGTCTCGGAACGACGCCTGGTTCGCCGCGGCGTCCGCCGACGCGATCTCCGCGTAGCACGTCGAGAGTGTCGACGGCATGTCGACCACTGCACCGGCGCCTTGTGAGAGCATGTACTCGTACGTCGCGGCGTCGAGCTCACGAGCAAAGCACTGCGCAAATGCAGTACCGGGACTCGCGTAGCTGCACGATCCGTCGCTGATCGCCGATAGCGGACAGCCAAAGAAGCCGACGCCGCACTGTGCGCAGTCGCTCGCCAGCACTCGGACCGGCGATGTTGGCGCTGGCGCTGGCGTTGCACCATTCGGTGCCGGTGTCGCACTAGCTGGAGACTCGTCGAGGTACGTCCCTAGCAACGCGTAGATGCCGTCCCAGGCAGCAATTGCTTCAAGCGACTGGAACACGAGCTGTGCGGTCTCGTACGACGGCGCTGTCACACCCGCAACCGGTGCGATCGTAGGCAATTGACCGTAGTAGCCGTGGTACGTGAGCGTGACTGTCCGCGTCGTCGGTGTCGACTGTTCCTCTGCGACTGTCACAGTCGCATGCGCGCCGACGCCAGCAGTCGCGAGCATTGCTGTCAGTGCCGCGACGAGCTGTGCGTAGTTGTCGCTCCGGTCGATCACAGTCGACGTCATTGCGCCGTCGAGATCCAGCGGCGCAAGGAGCGTGACGTCTAGTGGCAACAGCTCGGTCTCGACGTCAAACGACGACGTCCCCGCGCGTGTGACGACGTACGTTGCGCTGTCGACATATGTCGGAAGCCCTGGGTCGCCCACTTGGCACGCGTGGTCCATGAGGCACGTGAAGAAGCCGCCGAGGCCGAGCCACTGCGCCGCAGTGTACGACGCCACGCACGACCGCAGTGCGTGTGTAAAGTCTGCACCAGTGTCACCGTTGATCAGCGTCACGTCGTCTGCGCCTGGCGACCGGAGCTTCGCTGCGAGGCACTGGAGGATCGGTGCGCACGTGGTGCAGTTCGCCAAGTGCGTCGCTGCGCACGTGCTGCAGCCAGAGCGCTTCGTAGTCGTATTTGTAAAGTGGCGAGCGAGCTGAGCGGTGAGGACGTCCCAATGCAGCGTCGCTGGCGGTGTCGAGACGCCAAGTGCTTGCGGCAGCACGCGCACGAGCGACTGGACGCCAATGCCAGTGATCACAGGCAAGTCGCCGAGGTACCCACCGCCGTACGTGACCACGACGGTGCGGCTCGACGTGCTTGACGTGACTTGCACACGCACAGTCGCTCGCGAGTCAAAGATCTCGGTCTCTAAGAACGCTGCGAGCGCCAGCGCGTTCGTCGCCGTGAGCGTGAACTCGTCGACGAACGCCACTTGTGCTGGACTCGCGTCCGACGGATGGTGGATGGTGAGTGTGACCGCGCCACTAAGCGGCACTTGGAGCGTCTCTGAGCCCGGGACAATGTCGAGGAACGTCGGGACAACGTGCACGTCTGGCGCACTGAGCGGACACTCGCTCGCGTCGTAGCACGTGATGAAGTCGGCGACCGGCTCCGCGCCAGCAAGGATGCTCCCAGCCGTGCACGTCCGGAGCGTCGCGGCGAAGTCGAAGGCACTCGCGGTGCTGCTAGCGCTCGTGAGCGCAGTGTCGAGACACGGCAAGACGACTTCGCGGCACACAAGCGACGCGCGCGAGTCGCCGCGGTCACACACTGCCAAGTGGGCAGCGCACATGTCTAAGCACTCGGTTCGGCGGATGTACCGCGCAAGCGTACTCGCGAGCTGCGTCTGCGACGGTGAAGTGGCGCTACTGGACGAGTAGAGCACAAGGCGCGGCGGCGTGTAGAGCACCGCAGTCGATGGGACTGGGATGACTGGGAGCGTGCCGTAGTAGCCGCTGAACGTGATCTCGACGCGCTGCAAGAGCGCGTGCGATGCCGCTGGCGGGTGCTGCCACGAGTGCACAGTGACAGTAGACGACGCGCCGATGCTCATCACGAGGTCGCCGAGCGACGCCTGCAGTGCGACGAGTGATGCTGCGAACGCTGGCGCTGTCGCAGCGTCTGACGCTGGCAGCGAGAGCCGGATACGGCCGCGCTGGAGCCGAATGTAGCTCGGTGTACCTGCCGCTGCTGCTGTCGCCACGCTCGCTTCGCACTGCGCCTGTTCAAAGCACAGGAAGAACGCCTGGAGCGAGCGCCAGGCGCTCAGCGGCAACTCTTCTGCACATGCGAGCAGCCCTGAGAGCAGATCACGGTCCGTTCCAAGTGGCAAGAGTCCGTCCTTTGCCGCGGCACGTGCAATGCTGCTGCTGTTTGTCTCGGACATGGCCACGTGGAGACACGTGAGCACTTGGCCACTGCAGACGCTTGAGCTCTGGCACGCAGCGAGGAACTGCTGCTCGCATGCACGGCAGCTAAGTGGCGATAGAGCGCTGTTGTTGCTGCTGGCGTTGCGCACAAGTGCGAGCAGAGTGCTCCAGTCCAGTGCGCTATCGCCAGTCGCCGCGACGACGCTCGAAGCAAAGACAAGGCGTGGCGGCACAGCGCCGTCGCTCCTGCCGCCGTTGCGTGGCACGAGCGTCGGCAAGTGACCGACGTAGTCGTCGCCGTACGACACACTCATGCGCGCGAGTCCGTCCGTCCCGAGTGCGCCAACGTCGACGGTGACGTTGCTCGCAGTGTCCATCGTCATGTACGTGAGCAAGCGCTCGAGGTCGGTCTCACTGCCGATGAACGCATACGGCGGCTGTCCAGTGAAGCTCGTGCCGGTCACAGGCGCCGCGACGTCAAGGGCAAACGTCTCGGCGCTAGCGTTCACGAGCGGCACGAACAGCGTCTCGCTGCCTGGCGTGAGCGTCAACACTGTCGATCGAGTGGTCTCAACGACGCCGGCGTCTTCGCTCATAACAGTCGACGCGCTCGAGCTCGAGACACGGCACTGTGCGCGCGCCAAGCACGCCACGAAGCGCTGGAGCGGCGCCCACCAGCTGTAGAACGCCACGCCACTTGCAGTTGCTGTTGCGTTTGTTGCTGTCGCGCCGCCAGAGGCAGCGCATGCGTGGAGCCAGCTCCTGACGTCGACGTCTTGCACGGTACTGTTCGAGTGCGCTGCCATTATCATCATCGCTTCCAGGCGCGAGGCAAAGCACGGGAGCACAGTTGTCTGACAGAAGCGCGAGCGCTGACACGCTGCGAGCTCCGTGTTCACACAATCTTGGCACTCGGTCGAGTCCATGTCGCGCGAGCTGTCTATGAGCTGATGGTACAACTTGCGCGGGTTGCGCGCTGCGGCAGCAAGCCTTGGCACACTCTGGAGCCAGACCTGTGCGATCTGGACTGCCAACGGCTCTGCATCGTCGCTGATCGCGACTGAGAAGCCTGGGAGCACGACACTCGCGTACCGGAACTCGAGCGTCCACTCTTCGCCGCCTGCTTCATTGTCAAAGACACTGAGACTCGGCGTCACGCCAGCCGGTGCAAGCGTACTCGCGACGCGCGTGAGGATCGTGTCGCGGCTCATTGAGCTGTCGATTGCAACGGACGCGACTGGCGCTGCGCTGTCTTCGTATCGGTACTCGAGCGTCACGCGGAACGTCCGCGCTGGGATCCGAAGGATGTGGACGTACGACGACGTCTGCAGGACGACAGTCTGATTGCCATCGACACTGTCGAGCGGTCCAAACGGACACTTGGCCGCGACGAAGCAGCTCAGTGCGTCGTTGAGAGCGACTGGAGACACATGGTCGCTCAGTGTCGCACTCGTCGCCTGGCGCGCGCAGTACGCAAATTCGCTCGACACGACTGCAGTGCTAGGACTACTAGAGCTACAGTTGAGCAGGTCCTGGAAGCGCGAGACTGGGAGCTGCGTCCGCAGACACCGCCCGAATGGACTCGCCATGGACGCAAACTGGCACGTGCGGTTCGCTACGTCCATGATGTCGCACTCAAAGAGCCGCGCGCTGCAGCGAAGACACTCGGGCGCAAGTACCCACGAGTGGTTCGCTGGTGCACCGACTGGACTTACTGACAGCGCTTTCGCTCGAAGGAGCTCGAGCAGCGCTGTGAGCGATGGCGCGTTATCTTTGTCGCTCTCGTCGTCGACTGGCGTCTCAACGTACGCAGCGATTGGCGTGTCCTGGACCCACGCGATACCGCGCTTCGCTGCGATCGTAGGCAATGGCGCAAGCAGACGCGCGTACGTGAGCGTCACGCGGCGCTTCGTTGGGTCGTTGGGGTCGACACTGTTGCGCTGCGTCACGTCGCCGGCGTTCTCGAGCACGAACGCGCGGACAAAGAGCGCGAGGCTTGAGACCGACGCCTCGAACGCGTAGGTCTCAAGACCACGACACGTCCTGTGTGTGAACGTAAGTGCGACAACGTCACTATCGCTGCTCTCGGGCGTCACTGTGAACTCTTGCGAGCCATTCACGAGTCTAAAGACTGTCGCGGCGCCAGAGACTGCGCTCATACCAGCAGCGCACGTATGTGAAGCGAAGCACACGAACGCCTTGCGCACTGGCTGCGACGTCGCCACTGACACGTTCGCAGTGCACGTACGAAGCGCAGTGAGCACATCTATGCGCCGCGTACTCGTCTCGGGGATGAACACTGTCGTTGTCTGAGACGCCAGCGACAGCTGCGCGATCAGACACGGCAGGACAGTCGTGCGGCACGCGTCGTCGAGCTGGCAGGCAGTGAGGTGCGCAGCGCAGCTGTCGCACGTCGGGACGAGCGTGAGCTGTGAGGCGTCAAACGCCACGACTCGGAGCGTCGAGAACGCTGTGAACGCCTGCGTCTCGCTCACGTCGCTTGCGCCAATGCTGCTGCTACTGAGTGCAAACTGCGCCGTGAAGGCTGGGAACACGACGTGGCGCAACGTGAGCGTGACGTGCCACGCGTCGGTCTCAAACGTTTTGTGGACTGTGACAGCGGCGTCTGCGAGTGAGAGCGCCGCTGTAAGTGCCGTGGCGATCACGCTCTCGCTCGACGTCTCGTCGAGTGGGACTGTGGCGCTACTCAGTGTCGTGGCTGTTGTGCTTGTGCTTGTGGGGAAGCGGAGTGCGAGTGCGCCAGCGAATGTCGGTGCAGCGATCCGCACTGTGTAGACAAACTCGGTCGTGTTTGTCAACACGACCATCACTCGCGGACGATCCGTCGCAGTACCAAACAGACGGTCAAACGATCCGATCGGACAGCTGTAGCGCGCGAGACAGCTCAGTCCGTGGAGACTGCGCCACCAGTCGCGACTTGTGAGACTCGAAGCGCTGGACGCTCCGTCTTGTGCGAGCAATGCGTCATAGCAGAACGCGAGCATGCCTTGTATCGGTAGGTCCGTGCCAACGCGCTGCTGCGCGAGCTGGCTTGCGAGCCACGCGCTCGTGACTTGAAAGTGGTCACGCAAGCACGTCACAAGCGCATTCGTCGTCGTATCGTAGTCACAGCCGCTCTCGTCGTCTGTACGGGAGCAGTTGTAGAGCGCAGCAGCGCACTGTGCACAGTGCGACTGCGGTGCGTAGATCCACGTTGCACCATCACTCACAGTCTCTTGACCATCACTCTCAATCGCGACAACTGGATACGCGTCGTCGACCACAGCGTCGCGCTGCTTGTCGTCGCGAGCGAGCGTGAACGCAACGACGACGCGCGTTCTATCGAGTCGTGTCGTCTCGTACGTCACGCGAGCGTTGCTGTAGATACTAAAGCTCTCGATGGCCGTGGAGATCGAACGCTCGCTCGTCCGTTGCGCTGCGATGTGAAGGAGGAGCTGGTCCTTCGCGGCGCGGAACTGACTGCGCTGCTTGAGGTGGAGCAGCACGTCGAACACTGGTATGGCTTGTCCTGTCGCTGAGCTGGCGTTCGAGGCAAAGCGCCATCGCGTCTGCACTCGTCTACTGTCAGTGCTAGTATTGCTGCCAGTGATGACTGGCTGGATCGCCTGAGCGACAGATGTGTCGTTGCTTGTGACGAGCGACGACGTCACTGGGAGTGTCGACGCGTACTGCGCCAAGAGGAACGGGTCGGACGCAAAAGCGGACGTGAAGAGCACGTCGACGCAGAGCTGCGCAGTGCATGGTGCGCTTGTGAGTGAGGAGCTGCTGCTACTACTGCTGCCTGTGCTCCCAGCGTCTTCAATAGGAATGACGCCTGCGTTGTTGTTGTCGAGCGATGCAAAGAGCGTCGCAGTCACAGACGATCCAAACACAACGCGATGCTGCGACTGCAGTGGGAAGAGCATGCCGGCGAGGTCTGGTACGACAACGCGCACTGGCGCACCAGCGCTCTGTGCCTCGACACCGAGGTCATTGCGCGCTTGTAGAAGCAGCAGCGCAGCAGTGGCGGATACGAGCCATTGCGGTAATAGCGCTGGCATCGTGCGCTGGTGCTGCTTGGATGCACAGTGAGCGCAGAGCCTGTCGCGCGTCCAAATGATCGCTCACGATCGCGACGACGAGTCGCGCTTTCAAGATGTCGAAAGATCTGTGAGGCGGTGGCTACTACGTGCGCTATCTGACGCATGGAGGACCCGGTAGTAGGCGCTTAAAGTCCGTGATGACATGCGCATCGTCGTCTTGACAAGCGCTAAAGCACGCGGCAATGCCGAGGCATCGCTGTAGTCGACGGATCTTGTGTGACGTTGTTGCTGCTCTGCGTGTTGCAGCAAGGAGTCTGTTTGCACGATGGTGGTAATGAAGAAAGTGAGTAATTTCCCGAGTTAAGTCATGATGAAAAACTATTTTAGTTGTCTACAGAAAACTAAAATAGGACACGACTCTTCATGATCATCATCATCATCAGTAGTAGTAGTAGTAGTAGTAGCACCGCAGCCAAGAGAGCAAGCAAGAGACACCAAGAAGAAGGCAAAGAGCTGGAGGAAAGAGAGAGAGAGAGAGAGAGAGAGACCAAGCAAAAGGCAAAGATGAAGAGGAAGATGATGGTGATGAACAAGAAGTAGAAGAAGAAGAGCAAGTCATGCGATTCGTAGCTAGTCGCATTGTTGTATGGCAAGCAGCAAACAGCGCTTGGAGGAGCAGCGCAATGGCTACTGGGTACTTGAACACTTGGAGCAACACTTGAGCACTTGGACACGTGGACACTTGGACACTTGAGCACGTCGTCGTACGACGTCTTCGGAGCACACGCTCTCGCTCGACTGGTGCTGCACTGGTACGACGGCAGTACGGGCCACTCGAGCGAATGCGTGCGCGAATGAGTGAGTGAGCGAGCGAAGCTGCGGACTCACACCCACACACTCACTCACTCAC
>JAASFN010000502.1:0-18975 GCA_023333795.1 Globisporangium rhizosaccharum | reverse complement strand
TGGTCTCAGACTTTTTGCGCGCGCTTTTTGGCTTTGGCGCGCTGTTGCTTGGCTGTCACTGCGAATTTTGACTTGTGGTTTTTACCATTCGAATTGCCTTGTTTCGCTCTTTGTAAAACTGCGCTCATTTCAGTGTAAAACGCAAAACTCGAAAGGCGATGTCGGTAAAACCGTTGTTTTATGGGGTGGCTCCAGACTTTTTAGAGACGCTGTATATTTGGCTGAAAAATGGATGTTTGAAACCCCCTATTAATAACCGAATCACTTCAAACAGCACTTCCGAGCCAAACGTGTTATCGTTAGTCAACATGATGTCCGACGCTCAAGTACTAAGTACCCCGATGATAGTGGTGATCATTCTTCTGCACCAGCTCTTGTTGAAACAAAATGCCAACATAAAGGACATCAAATTTCAACAGCACTGATTAGGTAGCACCACGAGCATCGGTGCTGACTACAGCAGGAGCACCACGAGCAACAAACAGATCAGTGCTCGCTGCAGCACGAGCACTACGAACAGCATTTTAATTGCCTGACGCAAGCTGTTTGTTGCGCAGGTTATGCGCGCTGAGCTGACTTGGCGCGCTGAGCTGCTCTGGTAATGCGACAGCTTCGGTTGGAGTTCATGTTGACGAAGATTTGGTAAAGCGAGACTTGCATGGTGCAATCTGCAAGCAAGTACTGTTGTGGAAACCCCCTAATAACTCCAATTGAAATGATATCATCACGTTTTCGATTATAATTTCGGCCGCAACAGTACACTGAAACTCGTTCTAAGTACGAGCCGCTCGAAGCAAAAGAGATCCGATACACCCGATACAAAACGACATCGACGATTAAGTTGTCTGCGCCTGTGACTTGCGTGACGTGAAGAAGCGCTGCTCGCGTTGCTCGCGCTCGTGTCCTCTCGCGACAGCACCAACAGCACCACGAGCTGCGATCTTCAGCACGACCATGGCGCGCAAGCTCACAAAGCAGGAATACAGTAAGCTCGCTGTGCGCGGTTCTGACGACGACGATGTGCGCGATCCGGACAAGGGCGTCAGTCGCAAACGCACAGCTCCCACATCGTCCACAGCATCTACACACTTGCGCACCAACAACAGTGACGACAACGACGATGGCGCAGACGAAGACACGCGGTTTGCTACTGACGCTGACGACGACGACGGCGACGATCCGTTCGATCCCGACACAGCCGGCATGTTCTTTCCACGCCGCCGCGCACCAGCGCTCTTCATGGCCGCGCTCGTGTTCATGACTGTGCTGTTCCTGCTCATTGTGTACTTGGTCGTGCGTCGGAATCAAATCAAGAACGCACTCGACGGCTCTTCCGCTCTGCGCGCTCGAGACGACGCTTTCCCAGACGACGTCACAGCGATGATCGACGACCGCGTCGATCCGTGCGACGACTTTTACCACTTTGCGTGTGGCAAGTGGGTCGCTGAGAGCGAGATCCCGCCGGAGAAGTCGAGCGTCTACGCATCGTTCACGACTGTGCACGACCGGAACGAAGCGGTGCTGCGCGACATCGTCGCTGAGAACTGGCCGTTCATCGGCGAGCTCTACAGCTCGTGCATGAACCTGAGCGCGATCAACGCGACTGGCACGGCGCCACTGCGCACTGGACTCGACAAGATCCAGAACGTCCAGACCAAGCACGAGCTGTTTGTGCTCGCAGGAGCGCTCTCGCAGACTGGTCCCGACTTTCTCACGAGCCTCGCAGTCGCAGCGGATGCCAAGGACGCAACGACGTACGCACTGTACGCGTCGCAGTCGGGCTTGACGCTCCCCGACCGCGCGTACTACCTCGACGCAGCAAAGTCCCGCGACGTGAGCGACGCGTTCAAGACGTTTGTGTCGACGATGTTCACACTCGCAGGCGCTGAGGACAAGGACGAGGACGATGGCCTGACGACACGGGTCCTCGACTTTGAGCATGCGCTCGCGCAGACGTTTGTCCCAAAAGAAGACCTCACGGACCCCGTCGCGACGTACAACCTCGTGAACGTGAGCGTTGCGGCGCAGCAGTACCCACTGCTCGTTGGCGCGTACATGAACGGCACTGGGATCTACCGCCGACTCGTCAACACGTCGCACGCAACAGTCGTGATCGAGACGCCTGCGTACTTTTCCGCCGCGGAAGCGCTTGTCGAGACCACGCCACTCGCGACACTGCGCGCTGTCTTGACGTTTCAGTACATCCAGCACTTTGCGACGACACTGTCCGAGCCGTTTGTCGCCGCCGCGTTCGCACTGTTCCAGAAAGCCCTGAGCGGGCAGCGACAGCGGTCGCCGCGGTGGAAAGTGTGCTTGCGCCACGTCACGTCGTCGTTCCCGACGCTCATGGGCAAGCTCTACTTCCTCAAGCAGTTTGACGTCGCGAGTGAAGCGCGGGCGATCGAGCTCGTTGCGCAGATTGAGCGCGCGATGGCGCAGCGTCTTAGCGCGTTGCCGTGGCTCGACGCGTCGACGCGCTCGGCAGCGCTCGCAAAGCTCACGCGCGTGACGAACCTCATTGGCCATGCGTCCAAGCACGAACAGTTCCCGTTTGTGCTCCAGCCAGATGCGCTCGCAGCGAACGTCCAGGTCCTCGCGCAGCACGCGTTTGAGAAAGCAATAGCGAAGATCGGCGCGCGCGTGGACCGGAACGAGTGGTTCATGACGGCCGCCGATGTGAACGCGTACTACAACCCAGCCGCGAACCAGATCGTGTTTCCCGCTGGGATCCTCCAGCCGCCGTTCTTTGGCAGTGCGCACCACGCTGCGCGCAACTACGGCGCGATTGGGAGCATCATGGGGCACGAGCTCACGCACGGCTTTGACTCACAGGGTCGCAACTATGACGGCGACGGGAACCTCGTGAGCTGGTGGACAAACGCAACCGAGCGCGAGTTCCACACACGCACAGCGTGTCTCGTCGACCAGTACAGCGCATTCGCAGTCGCGAGTGCGTTCGAGCCAACGCGCGTGCTCGGACACGTGAACGGGAACTTTACACTCGGCGAGAACATTGCAGACAATGGCGGCGTCACGCTCGCGTTCAGTGCGTTCCAGCGAGCGCAGGCGGCAACGATGGGCGACGCACACAGTCCAGCGCCTGCTGCTGCAGCTGCAGTCGATGAGCGGACCGACAGCGACCGCGTTCGCGTGCGACGCATGGCGCCTGCAACAGCCAACAGATTGTTCTTCATCTCATTTGCACAGGCGTTCTGCGCCAAGTCGAGCGACGAAGCGATGGTCCGGCGTCTGAGCACCGACCCGCACGCACCGGAGCAGTGGCGCGTGAACGGTGTGATGATGAACAGCGACGAGTTTGCGCGCACGTTTGCGTGTCCGCGCGGTGCAAACATGAACCCGGCGAAGAAGTGCAAGCTCTGGTGACAAGGTCCACTCGTTGATCGCTCTATCTGTACGTCGTATCTGTCTAGTAGCAAGGGTAGGAGCTGTTGAGCTGTGTATGAAGCATATCGTTCGCCTCAGTCGCCTTGAAGGGTCCCCATCCTGGCCCTCGCTGTTGTCACTCTCTAGTTCGTCGTCACGCTCTCTCACGCAGACACGTTTGCGTGTCCTTCCTTCTGCGGCTGGCTGGTTGGATGGTGCTGTGGTCGGCGCATGGTTCAGTGTCCACCGCAGTGCACAGCGGTGTCGTCAAGGAGCGTGAGTGAACCGTACACACGGAAGGAGTCAGCTCGTTATCCCATTCAAGGATCTGCACATGAGTGATCAACAACGTGGCTGGGTGGTGTCCATCAGATGGCTATCTGCACACGAACGAGTGCACTCACTCACTCAATTGCCTGCTTTGTTCATCGTGGGTCCTCAACACTGTACACCAGACTCACTGACATGTAAAAGCGCGGATGACCAGGTCACCTGCACCACGACTCTACATGGCGCTCCGCATGTCAGTGTGTCTCGCTCGTGCGTCGACAGGCAACGATCCGGCACCAAGCAAAGAGCGCTGTAGCTCAGGTGCCAATGAGCAGCTCATTTGCACATTTGCACAGCTTTGACGAACACCACCACCACCACCACCCCACCACCACTCGCGATGAAGATCGTCTACACTCTCGCGCTTGCGATCGCCGCGCTCGTCTCTGCTTCCGCCGCGCAAGACACAGTCACATTCCTCACAGGCGTTGTTACGCCAAGCGACTTCATGATGGACGACATCAGTGCCGGAGCCGACGTTGACGCTGTTGATGGCACCATTGACAACAACGCTGTGACCGACGACGGCGTGGACAACAACGACGACATCAACTTTGCGAACGGCGGTGTTGCGAACGACGACGTGGGCAACGATGCGGACGGCGTCGATGCAGCTGCTGCTGCTCTGGACGTTGGTGCCAACACGACTGGCGCAGGGGGCGGCGTTGATGTCGGTACCGAGGGCGACGAACCAGTCGCTGCGCTGGAGGTCGGCGCCGAGGCAGAGCTGGACTTGACGAAGCGCCACTCGTTCAATTATCCGCTCGTGCGCCAGAACGTGATCATGGGCGTGAACAAGGTGCGCAAGGACGCAGGACTCGCGCAAGTCTGCCTCAACTACAAGCTCATGAACACCGCGCAGTCGCAAGCCAACTTCCAGGCAACAACCAACACAGTGACCGTCACCGGCACGGACAACTCGCAGCCATCAACTCGCGGCGTGCAAGCAGGTTTCAACTCGACTGGCGGCGTCGCAGAGCTCGTCGGTGCAGGCTACACGAGCGCAGACGAGCTCATCGGCGCGTGGCTCAAGTCGGACGCCTCCAAGGCCATTCTGCTCGGCAACTACACGCACATTGGACCAGGCTACACGCGCGACGAGAAGCAGCAGTACGTGCACTACTGGGCCGTAGACTTTGCCATGGGCGTCGGTGAAGAGTGCTCAGGTCTTGCAGCGTAAGCGCACAAAGTGTGCCAGTTCTGCACGACAAGTTTGTGCACTAGTGTCTGCACATCTTGCGAAGCCAGTGATGTGTCTGGTGTATCTGTCTTATCAATATAACTCTATGTGTTTGACGTCTACACACTCTTCGTACAGTCTGTTGTCGCTATTGCAAAGCACGCCAGCTCGTTGCTCACGTCCGTGCGTGGTGCAAAGCAAGAGGAAGCCGGCAGCAATACACAGACACCACCAGGAACGACATCACGAGCACTCTTGAAGCACGTCTCCTGGACGTGGAAGAAGTTCCTCGCGTACCATGCGTGGCGATTAGGCAGACGTCGCCATCGCCTGCTGCTGTCATTGGCATAGCGTGCTGCTACTGCTGCTGCTGGTCCAAGGCTTCATCTCGATCTGATGAACCCATTTGCTACCTTCACTCATGTCGGCTCGTTCTGTTAGAATCATGCTAGTAACTCAGTATCATTGATTCTACACATTAAAACCATACACAATGCGACACAGAAAGCTCGTCAGTCGCCAATTTGCCAGCTCAAGCACACGTCATAGCTCGTATCGCCAGCTCGAGAAGCACCGACTGAACGATGCCGCAAGATCGACGCACGCTGCGCGCGAGACTGCCTGCTGCGCGCCGCGCAAAGACGTCGCCGAGCACTCGCCAGCCGCCGCTCGTTGCAGTCTTCGCTGTGTGCTCGCAGTATGAACTGCCAGACGTCGCGACGTCGTCGATCAGTGCGTTCGTGACGGCAAAGTGCTGGACCGTCGAGCTCGCGTGCCAATGGGGCGACCTCACGCTGCTCCAGCGTGCGACGACGTGCGATCCGCACAAACAGTCGCGAGTCTATCGCGCACACGTCTTTGGCCGCGCGCTCGTGCACGCAGTGCAGCACGACAACGCCATGGCGCTGCTCGAGTGCTTGCGCGCGTACTCGCCGTCTGGGTTTGTATCAAACGGCATGGAGGTTGCAGCGGGTCTCGGCAAGCTCGACGTGATGCAGTGGCTCGCGACGCACTACGAGAAAGACCTGTTCTGGAACCCGAGTTGCGTCGAGGCAGCGGCGGCAGGGGGGCACTTGGAGACGCTGGAGTGGCTCGCGACCAAGTTCTCGATCCAGCCAGACCAGCTCGTCCCAGTGATCAAGTACGCAATCGTCGGTGGCCATGCAGCGAGCGTGAAGTGGCTCATTGAGAATGCCGAGCGCAATGGCAACGCGCTCTCTGAGTTTGCGCAACGCCAGCTCCTCGCCACTGCGAATGATATCGAAGACGCTGCGATCTACGAGTATCTCCACCGCGAGCGCGGCTACCAATGCCCACAAGAGGACTACGACCTTAGTGTGCAGCAGCCTCAGTTCAACAGCAGATACGGCCAACGCCGTCTTTGAAATGTATCGTACCTTGACATGTGTGCTCGATCGTGCGCCGATGTAAGGTGGGCATCGTCTTCACTTGATCAAACACGCTCGCGGCGACACTAGTGCAGTGCTCAAGACTCAAGACTCAAGACTCAAGACTCAAGACTCAAGACCACGAGCAATGGTCGCAAGTCGACTCGTTGCGATTCGCATGGCTACTCTTTGTATCTCGTTCGCCGGATAACAACGTGACGCACCACGTCGTGTGCGTCAGCGCTTCAATGTCGTATCTCGGTAACCGATTTACAACGAACAGCAATGAAATGTGCAATGAAATGTATGCATATCATCACCCTTCGATTGTAATTGCATCTCACTGTTATGGATAGCATTTCGATGGCTCTCTGAACCGAAAATATGCAAGCGCACAGCACATGATCTTGTTGTTGTATGCTCGCTGTTTGGAATCTCGCGTCATGCATACTCCCATCTCGCTCTTCTATTCGAGTGCTCGACTGTACACTCCGAAAAATACCCACGCGACCCTGTTTTCTTTGCGACGCGCTTTTCTTTTGCGCTCACTATCGCAAACGCAAGCAACACGACACAGCAAGCAGCAGCAGCAGCAGCTCAAGACAGCAGCAGCTTCTGCACAAGACAGCAAGCAGCTCTGCACATCTGCACCCCACGACACACGACACACACGATGAAGTACTTGGAAGAGAACGCGCTCACGTGGCTCAACTCGGTCCTCGGCTCGTACGAGATCGGCGACCGCGTGCTCTGCAGCAAGATTGAGGCGTACTCGTGCAAGAAGGCTGGGAGCGACAAGAAGCTCGCAAAGAACCTCGAGCTGTACTACCAGCAGGAGCTCGAAGCGCTCGCAGCGTCGAAAGACCTGCTCTCGAGCTCGCCGCTTGGTCCGCTCACGGCG
This sequence comes from Globisporangium rhizosaccharum, assembly GCA_023333795.1. Taxonomy (NCBI): domain Eukaryota; phylum Oomycota; class Peronosporomycetes; order Pythiales; family Pythiaceae; genus Globisporangium; species Globisporangium rhizosaccharum. The sequence continues at coordinate 11,792 of JAASFN010000502.1, read as the reverse complement.
CCAGCGACGCGGAAGCTCCTCATTAACCTCATCTCGACCATGAACGCGAGCTTCCCGGACTATGACTTTAGCACTGTCAAGCCCGAGCAGTTTGTCAAAGAGCTCGACTACCGCCTCGCGATCCAGCGCATCAATCACGACCTCGCTGAGCTCATTGACAACGAGAGCAACGGGTTCGTCGAGAAGATGTGGGAAGCGATCGCTGAGACGATCAAGCTCGACGAGTGCGAAGTGTACAGCTACATCCCGGACATGGACTCGGACCCGTTCTCGGACGGCACGCTGTACGTCCAGATGCTCGTTGTGCTACGTGCTGCTGCTGTTGCTGTGTGTATGAGCGCAGTGTCTGACCATTACTCTCTCTTGTGTGTGTCTGCTTCCTATATTAGGTGGTCGTTCAACTACTTCTTCTACAACCGGAATCAAAAGAAGATCCTCTACTTCACGTGCATGTCCAAGAGGTGCGCACGTCGGTCGATCGAACGCCTGGACGCTCACCTGTGCTCACGTATGTGCGCTCGCGTGGTCTTATGAACGACAGCCTCTCGTACGATGACGACATGGACGACGACGAGATGATGGACGACTCGGACACGATCGACGACGACGGAGACGACAGCGTGGAGGACTACTTTGGCATGTCGCCCGACTGGTGCGTCCTTCGGTGTCTCTCTATCGCCGTCATGCGATCAGAAGGAACGCGTAGACTAACGACTCGCTCTCATTGCCATCGTATAGGGAAGACGGCGCGTAGCTTGAGCCATCGTCCGTAGACTGCAACACACACACGCTGTTAGTGGTTGCAGTCGTCGCTGTCGCCATGCGGCAGATGTACTCGCTCACTCGCTCTTGGTGCGATTCGCTCGACGCCCCTAGCGCTTCTTCTCTGCTCCTCACATCCACTTCGACGGCGTCTGAGAGAGGCGGTAGCGGTCTCACCGGCGCTCTCTCGCTCGCTCGCTCTCTCCTTCTCTGTGCTGAGCAGTCTCGTGTAGGCGGCGCCGCGCGCTCTTCCGTGCACTCGCTTCGTCTTCGCTCGCTCCTTCGCGCTCTCTCAGTCTCTCGATCAGCTTTCTCAGTCTCTTGGCTTGCACTGCGACTGACTGACTGACGCAGGACGAGCGAGCGAGACATTGTGGACGAGCCGCACGCTGGAGCGCAGAGCCGACTTCGCACTTGGCACGAATACACACCCACCACTCTATGTCATCCAGTGTCGCTGCTATCGAGCTCAGTTGGTCGGTCGTCGCTTGCTTGGTCGCTTGCTTGACTAGTACTCGCAGGTCCCGAGTCGCTTGCTTCATCGATATGGCAGTGGCTCGTGCGCAGACAGTGGCGTCGTCGTGCCTGCGATGCCTTTGACGCAGTCGTCGCTGCGCTTCTGGACTTCGAACCGGCGCGTTGGCGTCACCGAGCCAGCGCTCGGACCTGACGATGACGAGGAAGCAGTCGGCGGGAGACCTGCACTAGGACGTGGTGATGGCGCTGCACTTCCAGATGCATTCGCTCGATGCAGCACTGACACCGGCACAGCAGTGCGAGGCGAGCAAGACGTGCTTGGCCGCTTGCTCGGGACGACCACAGAGTTATTGCTGCTGCTGGTTGCTGGTGGCGATGGACGCGCGAGTGGACCGACAGACGCAGACTGAGCGCGCGGCGTGCGCGGACTCGACGCCGGCGACATGAGCACACGACCAAAGCTCGTGCGCGGCCGCACATGCTTGGTCGCATGCTCGACATCGTCATGGACGCTGTCGCTTGAGTCGAGCTGGTTACTGCGACTGGCGTCCGTCGCATGCTGCTGCTGCGTCTTGAGCTGCGTGACTTGCGTCATGAGCGCTGCGTTCGCCTTGCTCTCCTTTGCGAGCTGCGACGTCAGGCGCTTGATCTCCTGCTGGTAATGTCGCATCGCGTTCTGAGCGTGCTGGACACTGCGGTCGTCTGTCGGGTCCTCAGCATCGCGCGTCCTACCGCCGCTCCCTCGTGGTGTCCCTGGTGATGACGCTGGCGCTGGGTGTCGGATCGCCACTTCGTGGTACCGCTCAAACGCTTCGTCCGCGTTGTCGTCCTCCTCCTCACTCGCGCGTCTTCGTCTCCAGACACCAGCAGCAGCCATCGCAGCGCGTGGACGCTGCGGTATTGGCGACCCAAGCAGCGCAGCACCGAGACCTGCTGCGAGTGTCTCGCCAATACTCTTGTCTTCAACACTGTCGGCTGTCGTACTCGCTGCCGCTTGCTGCTGCTGCGCCAAGTGCGCGAGTGCACAGCGTGGGAATGGCGACGTGTACGCCGCCGCCTCTCGGTGGAACGGCGTTGAGAGCGCGCGGATCTTGGCTTCACGCTTGAGCTGCGTCGATCGCTCAGTCTCTTTCTGCAAGCTGCTCCACTTGAGCATGTAGCTCGTCTTCTCGTGACTGAGACGTCCGATGTCGCTCTCGAGTTGCGCAACGTGCTGCTGCAGCGCAGCAATGTCGTGCCGCAGTGTCAACACCGTCGTCTTGTGGCGCTGGAGCACGAGCTGCTCGCGCTCGGTGCTTGCGTGCTGCGCTTGCTGCTGCATCGTCAGGAGCGCTTGGAGCTTCAGGAGCGTCTGCTTGAGCGCGACGTTCTCCTGTCGGACGTCGTCCTGCGCGTGTTGGCTATGGAGGTTCGCCAACAAGTTGGCTTTCATCTCGACCGAGACAGCACCGGAGTGGTCCACGAGGTCGTGCACGAGCTGCGTCTGCGCGCCTTGGAGCTGCACGTGCAAGTCGTGCTGCATCGCGACGCGGTAGGCGTCAAAGCGCTCGTGCGTCGCCACAAGCTGTGCGTGCATCGCTGCGAGCTTCGCATCGTACGCGTCACTAAGGGCACACTCGAGGTCGAGGCGCTCAAGCGCCATGCGACGCTCCATGGCCTCGAGCGCCTTGTCGCGCTGCGCAATGTGAAAGTGGAGACTGTGGGCGTAGTCAAGCGTGTACGCTTCGCGCTCGATGCGGTCGTGATGCGCGTCGCGCGCGAGCTGAGTCTCGAGTGTTGTGAGCGCAGCGTGTGCGTCGTTGAGCTCTTGCTGCAGGTGCGTCATGTGCTCGTTGTACGCGTGTGTTTCGCGCATGTGATGGTGCGCGCAGTGAGTGGCGAGGTCCTGGAGCACGAGCGCCATGTCGCTCGCTGGGATCACAAAGACGTCGGAGCTCGCATGGCGATCGAGCGACGGCGTCTCAGTGGCAGCAGCAGTCGCGCCATCAGTGACAATGCTCGAAGTGGTGGCGCCAGGACGAAAGAACCGACGGAGCACCAACAGTGTAGACGCTGCACCACCAGCAGTCTTCCGGTGTTCCGGCTCATAGGACTTCGCAGTCTCTCGGCTCCCACTCTTGGTGCTAGTCTCACTACGTACGCGTACTTGCGACCGCTTCTTCTCGTTGAGGAACGCTTCGTAGTGGTGCTCCATCGCTTGGATGTCGCCTTGGACCCACTGGAGCTCAAAGCAGAGACGGAGGAACTCGCACTGGTGCACTAGCGTGCGCAGTGGCGGCAAGCGCATTGAACCAACCAGACGGCATGCTGCGACTGTGCCAACGCGACTGTGGGGCGTGAGCGCTCGCCGCTGTGCAAATGAGTCGCGGAGTCGACGCAGCGACCTCGTACTGTCGCCACGAGCAAGAGATGGCGGTAGCGCCAGTGCGAGTGCGTCAGTCTCACCTGGCGCCCCCTCTGTGTCCACGTCAGCGTACTCGTGCTCGGGCACAATGAGCTCGTAGCGGTCCCAGACCTTGTCGAGCGCACTGAGCGCTGCGACTTCGAGCTCTGGCTGCAACGCAGTGGCGAGGAGCACTGCATTGCGCTGTGCTGTGTCCATAGAGAGCTGAACTGCGATCGCAGGACGCATGTGCTCGCACAGGAACACGCGCTGGAGCTCGAGCCAGTGCGTCAAGCTCTGCGTGAGCGCAGCATCGCTCTCGATCGCCTCGAGCGCGTCCCAGAACGCACACACTTCGTGCTCGGCGTCAGTCATCGACGTTGTTCCAATCGCGCGGTAGACGACCTGCAGTAGCTCGGACGCTGACAACGCGACGCCAGTGCTCGACATGCCTCGCTCTGTCGTGTCGCGAAGCCGTGCTGCAAGGCCAAGCAAGCACCGTCGTAGCCGGCGGCGCTGGTGCTGAAGTGGCTCATGCGTTCGATCGATCGCATCGTCGCTGCTGTCGTCTCGTCCTGGAGCAAAGACTGACGTCGTGCCAACGGTCTGGAGCAGCAGGAACAACGCCATGCACTGCAGCTTCGTCGCGAGCTCCGCCGTGCGCTGCTGCACGCACGCGTGGATCGCAGCGAGTGCATCGCGCGGCGATCGGTTCGCGGCTTTGACCTTGTCCGCCGTCCTTGCGTAGATGTTGCACGTTGCGATAGCAGACGGCAGAGCGTCGAGGATGCGGTCGTGGAACGCGCGGATGTCTTCGTGGCACTGCGTCTGCCATCGCTCAAGCAGTCCATGCGTCAGTGCGCCACTGCGTCCGCGCTGGTGGATAGACGAGCGACTCTGACTGCGACTGCTGCTCGTAGTATGGACAGACGAGCGCTTGAGCCGCTTCAGTGCGACGTGAACGCTGCTGGTAACGCGCGAGAGGTCGAGACCAGTGTGGAGCGCTTCGAGGATCGCTTGCACTAGACGCAGCGTCTCGGCGCGCTCTGCACTAGCAAGAGCTGCAACGTGAGCGAGTGCTGCAGTCGGCTGCTCGCGGCAGAGCGGGACAGCAAACTGGTCAATGAGGTAGAGCTGCGACGGCAGCGCGAGCAAGAGCTGGTTGTCGTCTGCAGTGTCTGTCTGGAGCGAGTTACTGCCAGTGGATACCACAGTGTTCGTAGTGCGGCTATGCAGTGCGCTGTCAGGGAACAGGTCGCTCCGCTTTGCTGACATCGTTGCTCCACTGTGGAGATCGTGCTGGAGCTGTGCGAGCTTGGCGCTGAGCCACTGCGTGAGCGTGCTGCTCTTCTTGCCGATGTCGTGCTCCTCGGACACTCGATGCCGTGTGAACGCACAGGCGCCAAGCACATGCGCGTTCTGCGTCGCCATGAGCGCGCGCTCGTTACGCAAGCGCAAGAGCAAGTGGTTCACGCGCACGAGGTGCGTTGGCACTGCAGCTTCAGCGTCGAGGTACTGCGCAACAGCAGCAAAGCACCGCGCTGCGCGCTGCGCGAGCACGCTCATGCGCGCTGTTGCATCGGCCTCCATGTCGTTGATAGCCGTTGCAGGCACTGCGTCCGTGTCGCTATCGCCACAAGCACGAGATGCGGTGCCTGTGACTGCGCGAGCGTCTACGCCAAAGAAACTCGCAGTCGCACTCACAAAGCGCTTCTGGAGCTGCTCCTTGAGACGCGGGAGCGCGATCCAGTACGGATAGCAGTGCTGCGCCATCTCGTCCGTCATCTTCTCGGCGATCTCGTCTGCGTACTTGCCGTGCACGGCCTTGGCGTTCACGCTAGGGCGTCCTGGTGTCGTCAGTGGTGCACCGCTAGTGCTACTCCGACCGTGTCGACCACCAGTAGCGCTCGCTGTCGAGACGCTGTCGCGGTGGTGCTCGTTCGCAGATTCTAAAAAGAGGAACGGCGAACATGCGGCAAACTCGACGATCTCCGATGCCATGAGGTCCTGGTAGCGCACAGCGGACGCGAGGAAGCGCGTCCAGTGACGCTGGATCACGAGGAACGCGCTGCGCCAGTGCGCGTCGCTCTGGCGATGACCTGACAGTGCGAGCTGCGCTTCGAGCCACTCGGGGACAGTCTTGACAGACCCGCCGACGGCGTTTGTCGTCGTCAGTGTCGCAAACGCTCGGTCGCCGAGGAGCTCGCGCGCAATGGGCACGAGCAGCGGCGCGTCACTACTGCTGCTGCTGCTAACAGTGTCGTCAAAGAAGAAGTAGGACGCACGCGCTGCGCTGTCGCCTCCGTCCACGCGGCTCACAAAGTCGTACTGGAACGCATAGACGCGCTCGAGGACGCTCGCTTCGTAGACGAGCTGACCGAGCGTGTGGTGCCACTCGATGAGCGCTAGCGCTTGGAGCGTGAGCGCAACGACGCTGTCACTACGATCGCTGCTCGTGGCGCCAAGCGCAGTGTACGTGAGCTGCTGGCGCTGCTGCTGGACGTTGTGACAGCAGTCGGCGACGAGTTTGGGCGGGAACACGAGCTGCCAGCCGGTGCTAGCGAGCACCGCGTCGCCACTGCGCTCGAGGCACTGCGCCGGTGCACTGGCGAGCTCGGCTGACACAATGAAGCGCCACGTGATCAAGAGCTGCTCCAACAGCGCTTGGTGCAATGCGTGGCCCTCGCCGACCGACTGGACGCAGAACCACTGCTGCTCTGCGTCCCGCACGAGCGCGCGCTGCTGCGCATACAGTCGCGCAAAGAGCTCGATGCGGACCATCTGGTGCTCCAAGTGCGGCACTGAAGCGCCGAGTGCATCGCGTTCACACGTCGTCACGTGGTCGTGGACTTGCTGATGGAGTCGCATCTGGAGCTCGAGCTGGAGCGTCTCTGCGGCGTAGCTCTCGTAGAAGTACGCGTGCGAAAAGTCAATGCGCGGTCGGCGCTCTAGGACTGAGCGGACAATGCGCGTCGGCTTGGTCCAGTCGCCACCGTCGTCGTCGTCGTCCAAGGCGTCTTCACAGAGTTCGAGGCCGCTCGCGAGCAAGAGCTGGACAAACTCGAGCTTTGCTTGCATGAAGCGCAGCTCGCAGTCGTAGAGATCGCACATGACTTGCATGCGGTCAATCGCTAGGACCTCAGTCGTGCTAGGACTGCTACTGGCGCCTGGAGTTCCCTGGACACTTGGGAGACTCGCGCGCTCTTGCTTGCGCACAAACACGCTCGCAGTCCGGAGCATGTGGCGCTCGAGGATCGCGAGGTCTTTGCGTGCACCAGGCAAGATCACTTCGCTCTCTGCGCTGTCGCCTGCGGCTGCAGCAGCACTGCCAACCCGGAACGACCCGCGGCGATCACGACGGCGCCGCTCCATGACCACCAAGTCGTTCTGTCGCTTCTCAACGCGGAGATAGCTCGCTGGGTACTGTGACGCTGGTATCCCACTGCCAGCGCTGCTGCTAGGACCAACCACAGGCGAGGCTGACGGGTTTGCGCCGACGCTTGCTCTGCGTGTCTTGCGGTGCTTGGCGTCATAGTGGTTGGTGGCGGTGTCAGTGTCGAGGCTTAAGTCACTTAAGTCGCTCGCGTTGCAGACACCGCGTCGAGAGAGCGCGAGGTAGTGAAAGTAGTTGAGCAGTCGCAGGAGCCGATGGCGCTTGGCGCGACACGACACGATGCGCAGGAGGTAGAGCACGTAGAGCGCATCGGCGCTCACGAGTTCGTCGCTTGCGTCAGCGGTGCTCAGGAGAGATGTCTGACCGACACTGCCGCCTGACGGTGGCGAAAGTGGCGATGATGCAGTACCGTTGCCACTGCTGCTTGGCGTGGCGTACAAGTCGACGCGCGCGCGTTCAAAGTGGCTGCGCGCAAGTGCTTCGACGCGAACGCGCGTGTACTCGCGGTCGTCGAGCCGCAGGAGCTCCCACTCGCTCCGGAGCAGCGCATCATCGTCTTCAAACAACGCATGCGACTCTGTCGGTAGCGCTGCACCATCACTGCGAGTGCTGCTCTCGCGATCGATGGACGCATGGCTCGTGCTGCACTCGAGGACGTCGAGCTGCTGGATGTCCCAGTGCGACGTCACGCGGACATTCGCAAAGAACGGCTCGCTTGCTGCGAGCGCACGAGCGAGCAAGCGCTTCCTCGCTCTCTCGTTCTCGCCACTTGTGTCCGCAGCACCAGCGTCGCTGCCGTTGTCCACGTCCGAGTCGTTGGCGTCGCCGTTGGCTGACAGGTCGAGCGCGATCGCGGTCACTTTTATCGACTGCTCAAAGAGCTGCTCAGCTTGGACCTTGAGCGTGACGATGTTCCAGCTGCCGCCGCCTCCTGCTGCTCCTGCAGCGCCTGTGCCACTGCTGCTGCTGTGCTTGTGCACGAGCGAATGCGCGAGGTGGCGCTGAGTGAGTCGCGTGAGCTCGGCATCGAGCTGGATCGGCGAGAGCACAAAGAGCGGACAGTGCACGAGTCCAGCCGCCGGCGCTGTGACCGCAGTGACGCTGTTGAGGTTCCGGATCTTCTCGAGCATCGTGTGGGCGTTCACTGGCGCATTCTTCACGCGCTGCTCGTGGAAGAGCGCGAGCATGCGCTGCCGCACGTGGAACCGGTGGCTCGTGTACAGCCACCGCATGCGCGTGAGCAAGCGCTCGAGTGGCAGTGAGGCACGTACGCGCGCGTTTGTGAAGCGCAAGAACGCATCGACGTCCTCTGGCTCGACTGTATGCAGCGCATGCGCAGTAGTGCGAGCAGCAACAGCCTCAGGATCTCCTCCGCTGCCACTTCCTTCTTGGTCGACTGTGGTGCTGACTGCGTGCTCCAGACGATGCTGACTCTGCAGTGCGTGCGCTAGCATCGCAGTGGCAGCGCGCTGCAGCGCTTGCGTCTGCTCCCGCGTCTGCCGCCGGTGCACTGCGCTGTCGAGACGCAGACGCGTGCGTGTGAGGAAGAGTCGACTCACACGCGCACGCTCTTGGTGGTGCGCAATGAGGCGCATTGTCACTGTGAGCGATGTATCTTCACAGTCATCGTCATGCACAGCAGCAGCAGTAGTAGCAGCTCCAGCCGCACTCGTGTGGCGCTCACTCGAGACGCGCGGCTGTTGGGCATCTGAACTGATAGGTGGCAACACTGTCGAAGGCTCGCGGTAGCCGTAGCGCTCCGCGATGTCGCGCCACTTGTGCTCGCGCTCGTGCCGCATCTCGCGCAGCATCACAAGTCCGCTGTGCGACTGCAGCAGCAGGTCTTCGAGCTCACTGCGCTCGTGTCTGTGGCCATCGTCGGCTGCACTAGCACCCGCAGCTGACGACTGCTTGATCGCCATGGCGTACGCGAGGAACTTCTTCCACTCGACAGAAAAGTGCTGCGCGACGTCTTCGAGACGCGCTTCAGCCGAGCGGATCTCGGTTCTGATATGTGCATTCGTGGCTGAAGGAGAAAGCGTCGCTGTCTTGTGTGGTGGTGACGATGGCAGAGGTGTGCCTTTGCTACTCGCGCCTTCGTCCTGCCTTGTGCCATGAGCATCTGTGCGTGTGTGTGGCATCAGAGTGCGGCACCAGCGTAGTTTGAGGCAGCTCCAGCAGTCGTCACTCTCTCACGCTCTCAACAGCAGCCGTGCGTTCGTGTGTTCATTCACAGCTCAATGCGCCGTTACGCTCTCGAGCCTAAAGAAGCGTTGTCGGCGCTTCAGTCGAATGATGATGGAGACGCACTTTGTTCGAGTGCATCGCTGCTCGTCAGGCGCTGTGATCGCGACGCTGTGCGCATGAACGCCATGTCGCTCGAGCGCACACACGCACACGCGTCGTGCCATGAAGCGCACTCGAGCCAAGTTGAAGCGCCTCTGACGTGTGACGTATGTGTTGATGGCATCACAATGTGGACTGGTTTTGCGCATCTCGTCGGATCTTTCACGTCGTTTTACAATCATGCTGTTGGATGGTCTGTATTCCATCAGCGCTTCTATCCAAATTAGCTGAACCATCACTTCAGCATAATCTGCAATAGGCTGTTCCGTAGTCTGCTTTGCTATTGTCAATCACGTCGATTTCTGTCGTGACCTCCTCATTGCGAAAGATCGCCAGCCAGACGCAGACGCAGCAGCACCAGTTCGGTCGCCACCTTCTCTCGCTCTCTCTCTCTCGCCATCGCTCGCACATTCACAATGCAGCGCGTGCAGCCAGTGAACGCGCTCAAGCGCGTCGCAGCAACGACAACAACGCGCAAGCCTGTGCTCCCGCAGACGCTCGCGCGCGCGCTCTCGGTCCGCAGCACGAATGGCTACGTGCAGGAGACTGTGATCCCGACGTTCCACTTCCAGAAGTCGCTCACGCGCTTGCCGATCCCAAAGCTCGAGGACACCCTCGCGCGGTACTTGCTCGCCGTTGAGCCAGTCGTGACGCCTGAGCAGTTTGCGCAGACGCAGAAAGCGGTCGCTGCGTTTGCGAGTGGCGTCGGTCCAGAGCTCCAGCGAGCGCTCGTGGCGCGCGACGACGCGAACAAGCACACGTCGTACATCAACCAGTGGTGGCTCGAGATGTACTTGACGGACCGACAGCCGATCGTGATCAACTACAACCCGCAGATCAAGCTCAAGGAGGACCCTGTGAGCGCGAAGAACAGCCAGAGCCAGCGCGCGGCATCGCTCATTGCGTCGACTGTCCGCGTGCACCGGACGCTGCGCGACCGCAAGCTCGAGCCGGACGTCTTTCACACCAAGCCGCAGTACAGCAAGACCACGGCGTTCAACTACTACGCCAAGCTCTTGCCCGAGTCGGTGTCGTTCTACGGCGCCGCGGCGCTCGGCGCGTACCCGCTCGACATGAGCCAGTACGTCAACTTGTTTGCCTCGGTGCGCAAGCCGCAGACTGGCCGCGACGTCTTGGAGACGTACCCCGGGACGCGCCACATTGTCGTCCAGCGCGGCGCCAAGTTTTTTCAGTTCGACGTGCTCCAGCCCGATGGCTCGGCCGTCGCAGACGAAGTCATCCTCGCGAACATTGAAGCAATCTTGGCCACGCCCCTGAGCGTCGGGACACCGGAGGCACCAGGCGTCGGGCTCTTCACGACGCTTGACCGCGACGTCTGGGCGATTGCGCGCGAGCACCTCGTGACGTCGAGCAGCGTGAACAAAGCGTCGCTCGAGGCGATTGACAGCGCGATGTTTGTCGTGTCGCTCGAGCACACGGCACCGGCGACGCCGCAGGAGCTCAGCCGCACGTTCTTGGTCGGCGACGGCGCGAACCACTGGTTCGACAAGAGCTTCCAGCTCATCATTGCTGCGAACGGCCGCGCGTCTGTGAACTTTGAGCACTCGTGGGGCGACGGTGTTGCCGTCTTGCGGTATCTCAATGAGATGTACAACGACAGTGTGTCGTACCCGGTCTTGACGTCGCCTGGGAGCGGCAGTGTCAAGCCAAAAGAGCTCACGTGGGACCTCAGCGCGACGTCAAAGAAGACGCTCGCAGACGCCAAGACGGCGTTTGACCAGTGGACCGCGCGGCTCTTGGTCGAGTGCGCCGAGACGCCTGTGACGCGCGCGATTGGCGCAAAGTACAGCATTGGCGTCGACGCGATCATGCAAATGTCCATCCAGCTCGCGCACTACAAGCTCCACCAGTCGTTCGTATCGACGTACGAAGCTGCGAGCACGGCGGCGTTCAAGCACGGACGTACTGAGACGGTCCGGAGCTGCACGAACGAAGCTGTGGCGTTTGTCCACGCGATGACGAGCGCTACGGCGTCGTCAGCGGAGAAAGAGGCGGCGCTCCGAGCCGCCGTGACAAAGCACAGTGAGCTCACGAAGAATGGCGTCATGGGCCAGGGCTGCGACCGCCACCTCTTTGGCTTGCGCAAGATGGCGAGCCTTGCTGGCATGGACGAGCCGGAGCTCTTTACGCTCCCAGCACACGACATCATGAGCAAGATCATCTTGTCGACGAGCACGCTCTCGAGCCCTGCGCTCGAAGGCGGGAGCTTTGGTCCTGTGAACGACGACTGCTACGGCATTGGGTACGGCATTGAGAAAGAAGGCTCGCTCTTCCAGCTCTCGAGCTATCGCAAGGACTTGCCGCAGCTCCGCGAGCTCCTCGTCGAGAGCATCATTGAGATCGAGACGCTCTTGGCGACGAACGCCAAGAAGAACTAGAGAGAATGAGAATGAGATGGAGCAGAATGAG